>JAQHUG010000143.1:4883786-4906190 GCA_028555095.1 Dicrostonyx torquatus
TGTTGAAGGAGGTAACCCAGACCCAGAAAGGCAAATCACAATCCCAGAGAACCTAGACAACAATGAGGACCCTAAGAGAGACATACGTGGATCTAATCTACATGGGAAGTAGAAAAAGACAAGATTTCCTGAGTAAATAGGGAGCATGAGGATCATGGGAGAGGGTTGAAGAGGAGGCAGGAGAGAAGGGAGCAGAGAAAAATATATAGTTCAATAAAAACAAATGAACACAAAAGACAACCTAATGAATTTGCTTTCTTTCTAAAACGTTAAGTATTTAAATCTTATTTTAATCACTATCCTAAAGTCAACACCAGTGTCTAGGAATAGTGGTTTGGCAGGAAGCACAGACCGTGCAAGCCTGTCTGACTCTTCAGTAGAGGAGTGAAGTTACTTCTTTGTGCCTCAGTTTCCTCATCTTTAATGAGAAAAGTCACAGCACCTCCCCATAGAGAAGTAACGAGAATTAAAGTTTAAGGGAGTTAATAGTCATGAACAGTTCATGGCATATTGTGATCACACCCTGAATTTGTTAGTTAGAACACACTAGAGAGATGGCTCAGTGATTAAGAGCAGGTACTGCTCTTGCAGAGAACCAGGGTTTGGTTCCCAGTACCTATACTGGGCAGTTTATACCCACCCATAACTCCAGCTTCATGGGGACCTGACACCTTTGGCTTCCACAGGCACCTGTACTCAAATGCATAAGTCACACCACACACACATCCAAAATACAAAATAAATCTTTAAAAATTCCCACAGGTTTGATTTAATCCTCATTTCCATATTTAATTTTAATATCATCTGAGGTTAAAAAATATCCTGCTTTACAGGTGAGTAGAGGTTGCCATGCCAAGCAATCCGAGTTTATCACCCCAGAGGAAAAGATGGTTTCAACCTCAGGTGGCCAATGTTGCCAATCAGAGAGCATACAACTAGCTGTGTATGACTGAAGTGTCCACACCCAGGGGGAGGGTGAGTCTTACAGTGGTAAGTAGACACTGAAAAAAGTAGACAACTGTGGTGGCTCGAAAGAAAATGGTTTCCAAAGGGAGTGGCACTATTAGAAGGTGTGGCCTTGTTAGGGGAAGTATGACACTGTGGGGGCAGGCTTTGAGTTCTCTTTTCTCAAGCTTTACTAGCTGTGACAGTCAGTTGAATTCCTGTTGCTTGTAAGCTGTAGGACTCTCAGCTATTCCTCCCTCGCCATGTCTGCATGCTTATCGTCATGTTCCCCACTATGGTGATAATGGACTGAACCTCTGAAACTGTAAGCGATCCATTCAAATGAAATGTTTGCTTTACAAGGGTTGCCATGATCATGGTGTCTCTTCACAGCAATAGAAACCTGACTAAGACAACAACTCCTGGGGTTGGAGAGATGGTTCAGAGGTTAAGAGCATTCACTGTTCTTCCAGAGGTCCTGAGTTCAATTCCTCGCACCCACATGGTGACTTGCAATCACCTATAATAAGATCTGGGTGCCCTCTTCTGGTGTGCATGCTGTGGGATAATGTTTTTGTACACTGTACAGATTTGTCACTTTTATTGGTTTAATGAAATGTTGATTGGCCAATAACCAGGCAGGAAGTGTAGGTGGGGTGACCAGACTAGGAGAATTCTGGGAAGAGGAAAGATGCAGTCGTCATCCAGAAGCAGAGGAAGCAAGATAAGAATTCCTTATTGAGAAAAGGTACCAAGACACATGGCTAAACATAGATAAGAATTATGGATTAATTTAAGTTGTAAGAGTTAGTTAGTCATAAGCCCGAGCAATAGACCAAATATAAGCCTCTGTGTGCTCATTTGGGACTGAATGGCTGGAACTGAGTGAGACAGAAACTTCTATCTACATGTGCAGGTGTACATGCAGGCAGAGTACTATATATATAATAAATCAATCAATCTTTAGAAAGGACAACTCCCTGTATTCTGTAACGTTAAGGTCATGACTAGTCTCAACTGTTGGATACTTTTTAACACTCATTGCCCAGGAGGCAGACCTTACCTCTTGTCTTCCGATGTGTGCTGAGTTACTCCTGGCTTGTAAATATCCAGCAAACTCTGCTGGATGACAAGTTGGGTGTCAAAGTCAGCATCTGTGTCCTCATCACTGTTGGAGTTATCCATGTGGGATGCAGAGAGGTTCACTTTCCACTCAGAATGAATTAAAATACTTTTCTAGTTGTGAAAAGATTTCCAACTGCTTAAAAATAGGAAAGACATCTAGAAAACTAGAAAGTTGATAGGATTGATAAATGAAGAAAATGCACATTTTTGAAAACAAATATTCATTAAAAACTTTCCCGGGAAATTAAAAGTTTTCTGGACTGCCATAGATTCAATATAAATTAGAAGTTTCTGTAAATAGACATTTGTTTGTTTGTTTTTCAAGACAGGATTTCTCAGTGTAACAGCCCTAGTTGTCCTGAAACTCACTCTAGACCAGGCTGGCCTCCAGCTCACAGAGATCGGCCTACCTCTGCCTACCAAGTGCTTGGATTAAAGGCATGCACCACCATTGCCTGACATAAACATTTATTTAAAACTTATTCAAGGAAATCTTCCCTTCATATGAGACTTAGGTCATAAGTCATTGCCAACTATACACCAGACATTAATATCTAAAATATATAAACAACTGCAAAAATAAGTACTCAAACCCTCAAATGATCTAGCTAATAAGAGGGCAATGAACTGTAGAGATAGTTCTCCAATGAAACCAGTAAACTAGATGCTAATACCAGAAGATGCTCGGCAGGCTTCTGGAGGAGAGAAGACATCAAGAGCCTTCCCCAGCACACCATAACAGCAGCATATTTAGGAAGATTGTTTCCTGTAGTGTGAGAACTAACCGCTTACTGATTGGCCACGATCCTGCTCCACAGGAGGGATTTCATGCTTGGTACTGTCAGCCTGGTCATGCTGCTTGAGGAGATTCCAGGCCAGTGGAGGGAGCCTACTATGGCTGTTTTACTAAATCAATACACTATAAAAAACTGCTTTCTAAAAAAAACAAAAAACAAAAACTGCTTTCTATGGTCTATAACCATAAATTTATGCTGCTCTAATCCTTGCTGGAGAAGCTCCTGTTTATGATGAGTGGTAATATAGAGACCCACACATGGGTTCAGTGTGGATGTCAGTAACTGTAAGTGCTTAGCCATGGGTGACTCACATATATCCGCACCCCCGATGTCAAGGCACACTGAGGAAGAAGGAGCAGAAAGGATATAAGAACTGGCAGATGGGGAGGAGAGCTGCAAATGACGTTCAGACATGATTCAGCCGTTGCACACACCAGTGCACAGCAGCCGTGGTTATAGCACAGCGCCTGTGTAAAATGAAGCCAGTCTAATGCTAGCACGGATGCAGGAGAGGCTCTGCGAGGCCCTGCGAGGCCCTGCATCTCGCAGAGGAACCATTGACACTTGCTAGCTGCTGAGCGAGGGAAGGTCACTCTCTTTCAGGAAGTGGCTTCTGGTATGTTGGTCGTGCTCCAGTGGATGTCCACACCTGTGTCCAGAAATGAGCAGCACTGGTTGGACTCAGGTGATTTTTGATAGCACTGAACCAGCGAGCATGAAGCTGGGAGGGGATACAGAGAGGGAGGGGCTAGGAGGAGCTGGAGAGAAGTAGTAGTGGATGGGCACTAAGATGGCTTATATTAATGCATGAAAATTTCAAAGAATAAATAAAAATACTATTTAGTAAACAAAAACCAACCAAAAGAAAATGGTCAGTTAATATCTAAAGCAGTATTCAACATCAACCTCCTTAGCCATTAGAGAAATACAAATTAAAACTGTTTTGGAGATGGCTCAGTTTGTACACAAGCATGAAGACCTAAGTTTGCATCCCAGCACCCATGAGAAAGGAGGGTGTAGCAGCACAGACTTCTAAGACTAGCACTGAGGGACAGGGTTACACATAGGTAGATTCCTGGAACTTCCTAATCAGCCAATTTAGACAATTGGTGAGCACAGGATTTAGTGAAAGGCCTGGTGCCAAAAACTAAGGTGGAGTAGATCTCTGCAGTCTCCAAAACAACACAGAATATTGCCATGACCCTTCTTTACTCACAATACCTGATAGTTCAGTGCTATCAAAAGCCCCCTGAGTCCAACCAGTGCTGCCCATGTCTGTACATGGCTGTGGGGCATCCCCTAGAGCATGAACAACCTACCAGAAGCCACTTCCTGAAAGAGAGTTGGTGCGGGACAACGGTCTGTATTCTGTCAATTATGTTTTAAATAAACGCTGATTGGCCAGTAGCCAGACAGGAAGTATAGGTAGGAGTACCAGACAGGAAGTAGAAGTGGGTTAATGAGAACAGGAGAATTCTGGGAAGGAGGAAGCCCAGTCCTCCCCAGTCCTGTCCCAATCATAGAAGAAGGAAGATGTGTTTACCCCGCTGAAAAAGGTACCAAGCCATGTGGCTAACATAGATAAGAATAATGGGTTAATATATGTTCATAAGGGTTAATAAGAAGCTTGAGCTAATGGGCCAATCAGTTTATCATTAATATAGACCTCTATGTGATTTCTTTGGGACCTAACGACTGTGGGAACCAGGCAGGACAGAAACCCAGACAACAGAGAATGACCTTCCCTCGCTCAGCAGCTAGCAAGTGTCAATGGTTTCTCCGCGAGATGCAGGGCCTCGCAGGGCCTCTCCTGCATCCGTGCTAGCATTAGACTGGTTTCATTTTACGGAGGCGCTGTGCTATAACCACGGCTGCTGTGCACTGGTGTGTGCAACGGCTGAATCATGTCTGAACGTCATTTGCAGCTCTCCTCCCCATCTGCTGAACACTCTACAAACTTTGATGCAGGAAAAAAAATTAATCTCAAACCAACCAGTAATACTCATCCTTGATGGCTAGCTCTCAGTCACACTCAAGACTTCACAGCAGCCACGGTTACCTGCAGACCTGTACAAGATCTGCCTCTTCACATTCTGGTGTATATGGAGCAGATGATCTCTGACCCCATCCCTTATGGCACAACCATTGTCAGTTGCTATCTCCTAGGTGAGTGAAAATCATTTTTAAAAAGGGTGTGACTACTGACAGGGTTTCCACCCCCTGTAGGATGGTGCCACATCCACCCAAACACATATAAAAGGAAAAAACCCCACAAAACAAAAGAAAGACAAGAAGCTAGGAGGATGACATGTTGGGGGACAATATGTGATCGTATTTCATTGTATGCACCCACAAAAATATCAAGAATAAAGAACGAAATTAAAGACAAGTGGAGAGCAATAGAGAAGTACACCCCATATTGCCCCACCTCTCTGCCACACACATGCTACATGACAGTAGCAAGGGACCAGAAGAGGATATGGTTTTAAAGGAGGGGGAAGGGGACAAAAGGAGAGTGATGAAAACATTTGATATGAAAGTCAAAAGGGGACTGTATGGGCAAGGAAGGGACTTGAGAAGAGAGGCAGGGAGGGCAAAACCGAGGAAAAGGAAGGAGGAAAATATAACATGGGTGTCTGAAACCCATTTACATGCTAACTTCAAAATTCAAAGCAAAAAGGTAAAACAACAACAAAACAAACAAAACTACTTGTAAATAAATAATTAAATGAAACTTGAAAGGGTTTTTTTTTTTTAAAAAAAGCCCAGACCATTTTTGCAATATTGAAATTGACTTATTTTAGACAGAACATGTCTAAGTGACTCTAGCACCCAAAAGGTCTTCCGTATACACAGAGCATGTCGTGGTAAAGTGAAAGTTAGCACGCTGTGGGAGTGGATACATCACAGAGACTAGGAATAGCAGCAGCTAGAACAAGCCAGCATATTAGGCATATCTACATGGTTTGAAAAGAACATCGCCATTTTAATGTAGAGCAGGCTCTAAAGACTGACTTTACCTTTTGCTTATCCTCGAGGACGGCTCTGGCTCCCATGTGGCAGGTGTATCTGAATCTCCACTCCTCTCTGGCCATCATTATAAATAGCTTTACTATAAATACTTGATCATAAGACAGTCTGGCATCTTCTCCTTGTTTTGCACATGTGGGTTTGTGCTGCCTGGAAACATGACCTTTCTTCACTGCTAGATTCATCAGATTTAGAAGATTCCATCCAGTTTGGCAGACATAAAGTATTTGCAGGGGGTTGGCCATAAAAAAAAATCATTTTGCTACTGGAGACCAGAATTTCTCACTGAAGAGGAGGCGGCAGTTTTGTTCTGATGGCATTATCAAAGGTGATGTAACTCCTGATCCTAGTAGCACTGGCCTGAAACCCTAGCTGCCTGGAAGGCTAAGGCAGGAAGATTCCAGGCTCAATGCCTGTTTGGGCTACAGGGTGAGTTCACAGCTAGCCTGGGCAACTTAGTGGCACCCTGTCTCAAAATAGAAGGTAAAAACGGGGGCTGGAGCTATAGCTCAGTGGCAGAGGACTTGCTCAGCATGCACCAGACCTCCGGGTAAATCCCCAGCACCACCAAAGAATAACTGCTCCACAGAGTCACTGTGTGGCCACACCCGCATGTTCCCTGAGCTGTAGAACTGTAGCCTTAAGCACCCTTGGAACCCCAAGAAAGGGATATTACAGAAGTTATTTTTAAATTTGTGTGTGTGTGTTCAGGTATTGCACACATATGTGTACATGTGTTCAGCAGAGATCAACCTTGAGGTATTACTCCTCAGAAACCATCCACCTTTTTTTTAAAAAAATAATTCATTTAACTTTATTTCATATGCATTGGTGTGAAGGTGTCAGATTCCCTGAGACTGAAGTTACAGACAGTTGTGAGCTGCCATGTGGGTGCTGGGAATTGAACCCAGATCCTCTGAAAGAGCAGCCAGTGCTCTTAACCTCTGAGCCATCTCTTCAGCCCACCATCCACCTTTTTATAAGATTTTTGTTTTATGTGTATGTGTGTGTACCTGCATGTATGTATGTGTCCCTATGTGTGTAGGTGCCCTTGGAGGCCAGAAGAGGGTGTTGGATCCCCTAGAACTGGAGTTGCAGGTTGTTGGGAGCCACCTGATGAGAACCGAGCCCAGTTCCTTTGCAGAAGCAGCAAACACTCTCAACCACTGGGCCATCTTTCCAGCTACCTTCTTGTTTTTTGAGACAATCTCTTTTGAGTGAGACCTTGGGTTTGCTAACTAGGCAGGCTGGACAGTGAGTTTCAGGGATCTGCCTGTCTGTACATTCTCAGCCCTGGAATTACAAAGTGCATGCCACTACGTTCAGCTTCTTCTCTCTCTTTTTTTTCCTTTGAAGGTAAAATTTTTATTTTTGAGGAACTTGTTACTGCACATTTCAGAGAGAGTTATGTAAGAAAGCAAATTCTCCCATCATCCTAGGAATAAATAGGGGAATAAAATTTCATCTTAAATCACGATACTTGGAAGTTTAGCACCAGCATCCAGAATGAACAACAAAGGAGAAAGAGCATTTACTATATATTTCAGATTTCTTTGGTTGGGGCAATCCTCATGTGGTATTCACATTTCTTCTTTTAATTCATATTATAAAAACAGCAAAAACCAGGAAAAAAATATAAAGCTAGTGGTTGCTGAAACTGGGGAGGCTGCTCTCCTGCGCATGTGCAGGTTCCTGGGATGCAGCTTGATGGACACTTGCTGCCTCATTCCCTTTGTAGGTGTTAGCTTTTTAAGAACTTGAAATTTTCAAAAATGGTGTGTATGTGTGTTCGTTTATGTGTGGGTGTCTGCACATGAGCACAGTGCCTTCACAAGCAAGAGGAGGGTGCTAGATGCCCTGGGGCCACCTGACTCGGGTGCTGGGAACTGATCTCAGCTAGTCTGCAGGAGCACTGTAATCTTGTAACTGCTGGGTCATCTCTCCAGCTACCACATCTAGATTTTGTACTTGGGTTCTGGGCACTGAACTCAGGTTCTCATGCCTGAATGGTAAGCACTTTACCAACTGAGTGATCTCCCCAGACCCACAACATAATGCAATTTTGATTAAATTCTTGTTTTGTTGAAATATTTATAAATCCACAGTGTATATTGATATTATCAATGCACACTAAGTAATAAGAATATCAAGTATTAAAAATAAAAAAGGGGAGACAGAGTTAGCAAGATGACTTGGAGGGTAAAGGTGCTTGGTTTGCAAACCCGATGACCTGAATTCTGTTCTCTAGATCCCAAGGCGGAAGTAGATCATAATTCCCCACAGCTGTTCTCTGATCCTCACACAGGCACTGTGGCACCCATGCCCCTCCCAACTCTCTCGCTTGCTCTCCACAATACACTGCATAGACTAATAGTTCAATTCTAGTAATAAAACAGAATAAAAAATTAAAATAAAGGGGATACTTGCTGTTTCCAATAAAAAATGAAATGCCAAGAAGGGCAATGTTGCTGCAGCCATGGAAACCGGCACTGACCACTGGCCACATTTAGCGTTCCACCTTCACTTCCTTGTTAGTCACAAGAGTACTTTGAGGGGGCTGGAGAGATGGCTCAGAGGTTAAGAGCATTGCCTGCTCTTCCAAAGGTCCTGAGTTCAATTCCCAGCAACCACATGATGACTCACAATCATGTAATGAGGTCTGGTGCCCTCTTCTGGCCTGCAGGCATACACGCAGACAGAATATTGTATACATAATAAATAAATATTTTTTTTTTTAAAAAGAGTACTTTGAGATATTGGAATAATTTCTTTTTTTCTGTTTTTCTTTTTTTTTTGGTTTTTTGACAGGGTTTCTCTGTAGCTTTGGAGCCTGTCCTGGAACTAGCTCTTGTAGACCAGGCTGGTCTCAAACTCACAAAGATCCGCCTGCCTCTGCCTCCCGAGTGCTGGGATTAAAGGCATGCGCCACCACCGCCCGGCTGGAATAATTTCTTAATAATACATATTATCGCCTTTGCCTTAATATTTTCTTCACCGTGCTTTTAAGTATTTAAAATGCTCATGTGTAATGGTGTCAGGTAGCTGGGAAGAAAAGACCCGTTCAAGGAAGGACGCCGCCACGCTCAGTATGAGAATGTTTTTATAAGTGAAGATTAAAAGTTATCTAATATTTTCTACAGTTGTTCAGTTTAGTTATCCAGCTGACAGAGCATCGCCACACCACGCTTGATCCAGTGTTGGACAGGCTGGTCCGTTTTTAGCAGCATTGCAATGACAAAGTTGGTGGAATGTCCTGTAGTGGAAAGAGTTCCTTTCCGTTCACTTGTCTTGTAGAGGGGACAGATATAAGCGTTTGACTTCACAATCTTAGATTTTTCATCTTGAAAAAGAAGAAAAAAGAGAGATATTTCCATTGAAGAAAGAGGAAACAGCAATTGTTCCTAAAATAACAACTATTTACTTTGTAGTAGAATGGCCAAGATTTTGAGTATGATATTTGAAAGATGGAGATGTTTTAACAGTAGGTATATCAAGGCAAGCACTTTCCTATGTTTTATGAGTCTGGGTCTAGACATCAAGAGTTGATTATGAAGTTTTGCTCTTATGGGACTGGAGAGAAAGTTTGTTAGTTAAGAGCGCTGGCTGCTGTTCCAGAGGACCCAGCTCAGTTCCCAGCACCTACATCTGGCAGCTCACAAGCTTTTGTAACTCTAGATATAGGATATCTAATGTCTTTTTCTAACCTCCACAGGCACCTGCACACACACAGCATATACAGACACACAAATTAATAATTAAACTCTCTCAAATAATTATGTGTACACATGTGTGTATCTTTGTGTGGGTATGAGAGTATGTGAACCTGAATTCAACTCTCCAGAGTCCAGAGAGGACACTGGATCCCCTGGAAATGGAGTTACAGGCATTTGTGAGCCATCCAACATGGGTGCTGGGAAGGCAACTTGGGTCCTCTGGAAGAGAAGCAAGTGTTTTTAATGCTCAGCTATCTCTTCAGCCCCGTAAATAAATCTTACAAAACAGTTTTGATCTCTGGGAAGGCATGAAAAATCTCCAGAGGATATGGGATGAAGGAGAAAGAGGACAAGATGGGGAAGAAGTCAATTACAGTGTGTGATAGAGGAGACTTGGGAGAAACTGCCTAGAACTCTAATAGAACTTCTTAGAACTGCACTTGACGTTTGGAATGGCAAATGGAGCAAATGCCAAGAAGGAAGGTATCTCTGAAGGTGTGAGGCTGGCTTCACCTGCCAGCCTGCTGTAACATGCCAATTAGAAGAAGCTGAATTTCCTGCTTGTTTTTAGCAGGTTACTAATAGGTAAAATATACCAACTTATGCAAACTCAAAAAAGAATTGATGTACTATTCCTAGAAGGGTTTTTCTAAATGAAAACCACCCTTGTCATAGTTGAATCACATTAATAGGGAAGAGACTTGGTAGTTGGGTGGAGACTGCAGGTAATTTGTGGGTATGTTCATCCACTGTATTTAAGACAAAGAAATTGGGGCTAGGGGTGTAACTCAGTGTTAGAACACTTGTCTAATAGGTGTGAGGCCCTAGGTTTGAGCATAAGCACTTGAAAAGAGTAAAACTAAAAATAATTTTTAAAAAAAATTAGAAAAATGAATGAGTCTCATTGTTATTGTTTAGTTTACTTTGAGAAAAATGATGATAGTAGGAAGAGCGAGTGCATCCTCTAAGGGGTAAAGTTGACCTCTACCCCATCTCCTGGTTGGCTCCAAGGCCTGTGGGTCTCTTACAGCCAGAAAATGCTGGGCGCTCGCACAGTCTGCATCAAGCCCTTTGTGCTATGCACACTTAGCAAAGGCACTCAGCCAAAGTGTGGGAAGGGGAAAGAGGGCTGTCACACCATGAGATGCATCACAGAAGTGTGAGGATGGAATAAACAAAATGGTATCACACAAAGATGGTTATTTTCTAATTTATATACTCTGTGTGTATGTCTGTGTATGTGTGCCAAGTGTGAGCTGGTGCCTGCTGAGGACAGAAAAGGGGGTGTCACATCACCGGGAGCTGGAGTTACCACCGGATCTGCAGAGGCTATCAGGTCCCCGGGGCTGTAGTTACCGGATGGCAGATGCGGGTGCTGGGAACTGAACTTATGCCCTCTGGAAGAACAGCAAGCGCTCTTTACTGCTGAGCCACCTCTCAGCCCTTAAACCCCCATCTTACATAGACTAATAGCATAGAAGCAGAGCAATGGTCCTAAGATAATATAACTGCCCCAAAATATTCACAGCACAGACATTCCATCTTGTATAAATCACAAATGAATTAAAACCTAAAAGGTTTGAGCAAAAAGTTATTCAGGGGAATAATTATTCTCTGTAAAACTCTAACATATTACATATTTACTTGGTTTTATCCATATGATGGGCATCAGGTCAAACAAAAGTTTGGGATATTGTTCAGCAAGCAATCCACTGCAAAGAGAAATTAATGGATAGTATTAGTTATTTCTGAATTTTGCTATTAGAATGAAACTGCAATTTGGACACTGGCGTTCAATAAAAGAGAGGACCAAAGATATTTTAAAAATGAGATTTATGTACAAAGAGAGGAAGAGTGGAAAGGGGGAGGGGAAGGGAGAAGGATGAGGCAGTGGTGGGAAGGCGAACTATCAGGTGGCGAACGAATGGCAGCCCTGCCGGTTGTGAAGAATCGCTCATGAGGCAGACACTGTGCTGGCACACCACACCCTCACAATAATCACGTCCGTCCCTACTCCACAGATGGAGGCTCAAAGACTAGATAACCCTCCAGTTCCCAGGGTCAAGATTCAAGTGTAAGCTGGGCGTGGTGACACAGCCCTGGAAGTTCAGCACCGCTAAGTCAGGAGCGCTACTGAGTCCAAGGTCACTCCTGGACACAGAGTGAGACTCTGATAAACAAGACAAAACAAATACAAAATAAAGTTAAAAAATAGGTCTGCCTCTCTAGAGAACCTGTTTTCTTATAGTGTGCCACATTTCTTTGGCAGGGGGATAGGAAGGAAGGAAAATAATTTAAGAAGGCAAAAGAAAATGGCAATAAACTGATGAGGGGTGAAACCAGCCACGGTGGTGCACACCAGGAGGACAGTACTTAAGAGGATGAGGCAGGGGGATAAGGAATTCAAGGCCAGCCTGGACTAGAGTTGTGTGGGAAATATAACTCAGTAGTTTACAGGGGATTATTAAAGTTAAGAGATTGTTATGAGTCTCAGAGGAGACTGTGGACTTTTAAACAGTGTTGAGACTGTGATAGACTATGGGGACTTTTGCAGTTGGACTGAATACATGTCGCATTATGACAGGATTACAAGCCCACAGAGGCTATGGAGTAGATTGGGCCTCTTCATTAACTCTGTCTTTTTTTTTTTACCCACCCCCATTAACTCTGTCTTGAAGTTATCTCTGTATTGCTTGGTGTATTGCTTCTTCTTCAGTGATTTTCCTATCTCATTTTCCACAGACTTGGGAGCAAAGTTCAGTCCTATCTTTGAACAATAGATCGTGCAGGTAAATGAACTGTTAAGAACCAGGGCTCAAAGGGAAATGTTCTGCCTTTTCTTCACACCTTTACTTATTTTAAGCTGGGAAAAGCTTAATAGTTTCCTCTGTGTTTCAAAGAACAAAGCTGGGAATCTCTGGCTATACACACAGAGAGACACATATAGACACACACACGCATATACTCATTCATACACACACAGACACATATACACACACATATATATATCCCCACATATATATATATATATAGACACAGAGACATATAGACACACACATACAAAGACATACACATACTTAAACATGCATATTCAGAGGCACACACAGACACATATACACAGACACACACACTTATACATACATATTCACACACAGACACACAATCAAACGTGAGCAGATGATTTCCAATCACTAAATGGAAGCTTTATTAAACTTGATTCAGTCCTACACATTACAAGATGGAAGGGAGCGGTTATCAAATAGAAGCAGGGAAATAATTTCAGCTAACTTTTGTACTAATGAGGCCACTAAAATATTAGCTAAAATTGTTAGAACCTAAAAATAATCACCCACCAACTGTCCCAGCCTGAATAATGAGTTGCCTTGTGTAAGAATCTTGATAACAGGCTACTTCTCAGAGAAGAGAGCCTTTGGTTTGGAAAAAGACAGGAGACCCCCATCATATCTATGATTAATCTATGGTGGTAAAGGGTTTGTACTTAAAGTACTAACCTGGTCCCATCCCAGCGTGCGCCATCAAGATATAACCCGTGAATATAAACGCCATCTTCTGGCGGAGTGTCAGAGTCATGGGAAGAGATCACCTGAGGAGAGAGCCACACTGTCAGTGTCTTCATCACACGCCTTCATATCACGGGGAGAACTCTGGCTCGGCAGTCAGGCATAGCAAGAAAAACACCTGTATAGTATCTAAAAATATGCAATATTATATAGCTGCTCTATGTGTGTGTTTGTGTGTATGCACACATGTGTGCATGCAGGTGTATGAACATGTATGTGAATGGGTGTGCGGAGGCAGAGGTCAACCACAGATGTTATTCTTCAGGAGCCATCTACCTTGACTTGTTGGCCAGTGAGTCCCAGGTATCTACCTGTCCACCTCTCTAGCACTGGGGTTACAAATGCATGTCATCTGGCCAGCGGGTTTTTCCTTTTTTGTTTTCTCTGTGTAACAGCTCTGGCTGTCCTGGAACTTGTAGACCAGGCTGTCCTCAGACTCACAGAGATCCACCTGCCTCTGCCTCCCAAGTGCTGGGATTACAGGTGTGTGCTACCACTGTCTGGCCTGGCCAGCAGTTTTACGTGGGTTGTAGGGGTAGAATTCAGGTCCCCAAGCTTGTGTGGTAAGCATTTTACTAACTGAGCTCTCTACTCAACCTTGTATAGTTATTGCGAAGCATTTTATCACATTAATTTCTGTTAACATAAAAACAATACTGGGTTATTTGTACCAGATATTGACATTACAAAAGTTCTAAATATAGTAAGGCAAGAATTACATACTTTTTAAAAAAATCCTTTTTTAAAATTATTTATTTGTTTATATATATATATATATTTATATATATACACACACACAGTGTTCTGCCTGCACACCGGAAGAGGGCACCAGATCTTATTATAGATGGCTGTGAGCCATCATGTGGTCGCTGGGGATTGAACTCAAGACCCCTGGAAGAACAACCAGTGCTGTTGACCTTTGAGCCATCTCTCCAGCCCCAAGAATTACATACTTTACAAAACATAAGGAACAGAAAAATAATTTGGTTATATTGGACCTTAATGTATAAATTTTGCAAATTCTTCTTGCTTAGACATGTGAATGATTTAATATCATACTGTTGAGTTAAAGGAGTGACCTTCTGTACCTCAAATTCGTAGCCTAGTAAATCAATCGGGATGGTATATTTTCTGGCATAATTCTGCATAGCTCCAGTTAGAAAAGCTTGGGTGAAAAAGAAACCAGAGATCCAAAACACACTGGGTTTTCCCAAGTTGTACCATTCCTATGAAGGAAACAAGATACGTTATGTCTGTTTTCACAGAAGTGCCACTGCGTATACAATCCCTGACTCTGGCTTCACCTGTCTCCCTAACACCAGCTGCTTCCTCTACCCTCTTTTTTTCTTTCTAGTTATTCTTCTTGGAAATTCAAAAATGGTTTTAGTATTAATTTAATTAAATTTAACTTGAAAAAGTCAAATGTGCAAAAGGCCAACTATAATTGTGAGTATTCATTATATTGTTGAGTGCAACAAAAAGCCACCATCTTTAGAAACGTCAATCCTTAACTAACACTATAACTCGCTATAACTGGCACTTTTCCAGATCTCGAGCCCTGATAATCCCCTTGTTTGCATGTGCACTGCCTATTCCGAATCAGGGATTCTCAATCTTCTTTCTGCTCCAGTGTGCACGTCCTCTTGCTCCTGTCTACCCAGTGTCTGAATCATGTCGTTGAAACACATCAGACCTGTAGAGATCTTTTGTTTGTAATCTAACAAATAAACCTTGCCTGAAGATCAGAGTGCAGAGTTAAGCCAATAGTCAGCCTTAGAGGCCAGGCAGTGGTGGAACACAGCTTTAATCCCAGCACCTGGGCTAAAAGAGAAACAGAGCTCACACAAAGGTGAACGCAACACTGGGGTCACGTGTCTTTAATTCCAGCACTAGGGAGGTGGAGATAGGAGTGATATGGCTGGGCGGAGAGAGGAATATAAGGAGGGAGGAGACAGGGGTTCAAGGTAGTCTGAGGATTAGTAGAGACGGCTGCAGTCTGAGAATTTGTAGAGACTGGATTACGTTTTTGGTCTGAGCACTGGTAGAGGTAAGAACTCTGTACGGTTGGCTTCTCTGCTTCTCTGATCTTTCAGCATTAACCCCTATATCTGACTCTGGGCTTTTATTATGAATACCAATTAGGATACATGCTACACTGACCATGCATAGTTTGGACCAGATTTATCTCCTTGCATAATTCTTCAGTAGTCCACCAAAGTGTCCTAGTGACCTCCTGGTGTCCTACTCAAGATCCTTTTCGACTGCAGCCAGGGTGTATTTTCAAGTATGCCCTTTACTTTCAGGATGTCTTCACTCTTGGCCGGACTGCAAGGTGGTCCTGTCTGTGCGGAATGGGCGCGTGTGTTCTTTTCTGCTTCTGAGAAGGTACTATTGCCCTTCTTTCACTCTGCCTGCATGCTCAGCTCGAGCCTTTCTGGTGACAGAATTCTTAGTCCTCGAGGGGAGCACGTGAATAATGTCTGGCCAATCACACGTCCAGTCATGGTGGCAAGGGACACAACGTAAGCCAAAGATGCAGAAACGGTTGCTGAAGCTCTTGCTACAAATTCTACCCTGCTCTCAAAGTATCCCCGCAACTTTCTTCACACTCTACCTTCCTGTAAGCATAAACTAGCAGACGAGAAAGCAGAGGATGGAGGAAGCAGCCGTCTCTTGTCTTCCTTCCTGCGCTCTGAACACATATGCATGTGTACACGTATATGCATGTGTGGCCTGGGAAGGGAGAGTCAAAGAACTGCTCTCATTTTTTCTTTTGAGATAAGGTAGGAAAAAAAAGCTCTGATTTTTAAGACGAAGGACAAGTGTCGGTAAGTCTGAGCCTTGAGCTTTTTGTGACTTCTGAGTATTAGAATCCCAGGACAACATTAAACAGTCGTGTTTGGGAATCTCAAACTTAAAACTTTCATAAATATAAATGTCACTTGAGTTTGACTAAAGTAAAATTTCCGTTTTCTACTTAGTACTTCAAAGCATGCATTTTATATATGCATTTCATAAATTCATACATTTTGGTCAGATAAACCAGGAAACTACTAATCGCATTCCATTCAACCTAGGGACCTTAAAATGACCCAGCTGATTACTAATATCTCCCCATTCAACAATGACGACTATATATTGTGCTATGTGGTAATTTTTGACACTATTTGAATGAATATTTTTTATTTGAATAATACATATTTTAAGTATAAAATTATCTATTATGCATCCATCTATCTATCTATCTATCTATCTATCTATCTATCTATCTATCTATCTATCTATCTATCTATCTATCTATCTACATATCTCTCTCTCTCTCTCTTTCTCTCTCTCAATATTTTACCTGTAAAAAATTCAGCCGGGCTAGGAAATCTGTAATGTAACTTCCAAGGGGCTTCAGACTTGGGTAAGACCTTTCCGCCCATATTTCTGGAACCTTCCCAATAAGCAAGCTGCTTGAAAGCGCTTCCAAGGCAGAGTCCATCACAACCACACCTTTGATAGCCTTCTCAAGGTCCCGCAGAGTGTTACGTATCGTTCTAATTAAGCTGCAGTGAAAGAAACTGTGTCATCCACATCTACTTGACAGTAAATACCCACGTGTAATTGGCTAGGAAAGACAGCGGGAAGCAGTCACAGTCTTATGGGAGTGTTTCCTGAATCATGGCTGTGCCCACTTGGTAGGTAGTGTGTGAGGTAGCTGCAGGTGCCATTTGAATGAGCATTTTTCATTTTAGCCATTACGTGTTTTTTCTTTTTTGAGACAGGGTCTTATTATGTAGCTCTGGATGACCCAGAATTAGCTATGTAGATCAGACTGGCCTTAAACTCACAGAGATCCCCCGCCTCTGTTTCCTCAGTGCTGGCTGGATTAAAGGTGTACACCACCACAAGTGGCATACTATTTTAAAATATAGAATAAACCAGTAGCATATCAATTTATTATTATTTGATATTGATATCAAATAATATCAAATACTTTTCTGGCTATTATTGCTGAGGACCTAGATAACTTTAAAAATTATATGCTGATATATATAATTGTGCATTTATGGAATAAAGGTGCTGTTATAATTTTTAATACAATTGGAAAATCATGCTAAATTCAGTAACACATCATTTTAAATATTTCATATTTTATGTCTTAGAACATTGGATATTTACACTTTTATGATAACAAAATGTAACGTACAAAATTATTATCTGTATTATGCATGTTGTGTGACTGTTCTGACAAGTCAAGCTTTCTCCTTCTGTCTAGCTGAGACTTTGCACACCTTGACCACCGTCTCTCGGCTCTTCCGTCTCCCAGCTCTGAGAGCTCCAGTTCCACACTTTGTCATACAAGATTGGTTGTTGGGCACAAACACAAGAAGATGCAGCATTCGTCTTTCTAGGTCTGGCTTATTTCTCGTAGCAAACGTCCTTCGGTGCCATCACTGCTGTCCCGAATGCCACAATGGGAAGGATAGATCCTACTCACATGTGGTGTGACACACTCCCTTTATGTTTTCATGGATACAAATTGATTCTGTAACGTTGTTATTGTGAACAGCAGTGTAGTAAACATAGGGATACAGACACTTTTTGACATGTTGGTTGAAAATCTTGGGTAAATACTCAAAAATGATATTTCTGGGTCCTATGATATGTTTTTTTGAGGCCCCTCCGTGCTCACATAATGGATACACCAGTTTATTTTCTACTGGCTATTTTCATGAGAGTGAGGGATGGCTCTTACAACGGTGTTAGCCTGTCTTCTAATACCTGGCCTTTGGAGATCTTGTGTTAGAATGTGTGTTGCAGTCTCTTGCCCATTGATTAATCAGAATATTTGTTTTATTTCTGGAAGTTGTGGGAATTCCTTACATATTTTATAAATCTCTCATCCCATGATTGCTTCCTTTGATACAGAGTATCTCTATATTTTGAGGTAATTCATTTGTCTGTCTTTGCCTTTGAGGGTCAGATCTTAATGAAAAAACATTGCTATCCAGACTGAAGCTGTCAGTTTCCTCCATGCTTCCTCTCACCAGTTTTATGGTGTCAGGCCTGTGTGTTTGGTGACTGAACTCAGCACCCTGCAGATGTCAGGCATGCAGTCTGTGGCTGAAACACATGCCCACAACACTTTCAGGGCTTGTGTTAAATCTTTATCTATTTGGAGTTAGTTTTACGTGTGGTATGATACAAGGTCTGGTTTTATTCTTTTGCCCTAACATACGCATTTGCCCAGCACCACGTATGCTGAGACTGTAGCTCCTCCGCGGTGTCACTGGCACCGCTGTCACCTATCAATTGATTACAAATGTGTGTCTTCTGTTTTCTGGGCTCTCTATTCTGTTCCATTGGTTAAAGCTGTTTCAGTTTGATAGTATTCTTTGAGTTTAGGTGGTGTGATGCTCCGACTTTGTTTTTTTTGCTTATAACTGCTTTACATATTTGAGATACTCTCTGATTCTTTATGAATTATATGAATTCTAAATTTTTTCCCTACAGCTATGATGCAGGACATTTGAACTTTTATAAGGATTTCTTTCGATTTACGGACCATTTTGGTGAATATTATTATATATATGTATTTATATACACACATATGTATATATAATCATAGTATTTGTATAAGAAATACTGAATTATGGTTGGAGATGTGACTCAGTTGTAGTACATCTGCCTAGCACATATAAGGCCATAGGTTTCAGTCTTTAGTACCACAAAACAAAGAGGCAAGCATATAAACAAACTGCATCCCCAAAAATCCAGAGTTAAATAGAGCAACATGGTATTGTAATATAGTTTACATTAATATATCAACAAGACCAAAAACAAAATAAACATAAATATTACAGAAAACTCATAACAGAACAATTTTCTCTTTCTTGATCCACTATTGAATTACAAAAAGTTCATAAAAGTCAGAGTAAATAATTTGTTTGTCATGGGATACCTAGCCAACTTCAGTAAGAAAAGGGAGTCAGACATAACGGTGCACCCCTATAATTCAGCAGCATCTGCAGAAGTGGAGGCTGCAGGTTTAGTGGTTCAAGGCCAGCTTGAGCTACATAGCAAGCTGGAGGCCAACTTAGGCTATACTCCGTCTGAAAACCAACCAACACACAAACAAGGGCAAGTCTAAGGTTACTGATGGCTAACCTGGGCTACAGAACTTAAACATAAAGAGAGAGGAAACACATGATAGCAGCAGAAACTGTGAGAAAGGGCATGTAGACCTCAGCCACGCTCACTCTGTCTTTAATTTAACATATAAAATTATGTGTATGTTTAGGTATCGGTGTATGGCTATGAGCATATAAGAGCAGTTGAGGCCAGAGGAGGCCACGGAGCTGGAGATCCAGTTGGCTGTGAGCTGCCTGCTGAGGCTACCAGGAACTGAATTCAGGTCCACTGGGAAAGCCGCAAGTGCTCATAACCATTGAGTCGTCTCTCCAGCCCCATCTTTACTTTGTGAAGAGAACAGTAATGAGAAGTTATTTGATTAATGACTATTTCTAATCAATAAGAGTAGATATCTTTTTTATCATCATTTTTACATTATAAAAGATTCTCTCTTGGGGCAAAAGGCTATGTTACTTAAAAAAAATAAAATTGGACATTTGGATAATGTCTTAAGATTTTTAATTCAGCCGGGCGGTGGTGGCGCACGCCTTTAATCCCAGCACTCAGGATGCAGAGGCAGGCGGATCTTTGTGAGTTCGAGAGTAGCCTGGTCTACAAGAGCTAGTTCCAGGATAGGCTCCAAAGCCACAGAGAAACCCTGTCTCGATACCCCCTCCCCACAAAAAAGAGATTTTTAATTCAATACCAGTCAATCACGTTTCCAGCTTTGGCCGGTTGCCTCCTGAGGTCCTGGGGATTTACTTACTTGTTGAAGCGCTCCATCTCCTGCACCAGCACGGTATTCATGCTCTCTTCATACCTCACAGGGTAGCGCTGCAGCGCCGCTTCAATGTCAAAGTCGTGAGGGAGCTGACAGAATAGACGTTGAAAACCATGAGTTACTCTCAGAATCAATAACCGTTAACATATAGGTAATTGTTATTATTTTCACTTTACAGATAGGACATTATAATTCTGAATATCTGTGTAATTTCTTTTTGCATATTAAGTCTTGTTTTCCATGGATAACATGTGCTTACAATTTCATAACTGTTTTATGTTCATGTATAACCAATTACCACTCTCTATCAAATAGTTAATCTCGTAAATGCAGAAATGTTCTAGAGCCCAGGGAGAGGGAAAGCCACTTGGTCTGTGACTCCTATACAGTATCCACAGAGACTTGAGGTGAGGAGATGGGGAGGTCTTTGGAATGCTGAAATTCCTCAGACATTGGAGTTCATACTCCTGGAGTGGTCAGGGAGCTTCCCAATTAAGGAAAGCTTGAACTGAGAGTTAAGCTACCCTTTCTGTCCCAAGAATCTAAGTGGCATCACTCCAGTGTCCCTTGACTTAGCGCTCCCCAATACATCTCAAATCTTCTTCCAGGTCCCTCCTAGGAATCTTACTGGAGACAGCATTCATGAAGCCAACAGTCTTTCCCCACAGAGGTGAACTATAGAAGCAGGTTTGAGGGGAGGCATATTGCAAAATCAGCAGCTTGGTGGCACAGAGTGCCACTTCCCTACCTACTTTAATGACCATAGCCAGGATTATGTGGGAATCCTGTAGTGGAATAGGGGCCAGATTCTGCTATGTCAGGGTGTCTGTCACCAAAGTATGTGCATCTTTACAGTAGTCACATTGGGAAGAGAACTATAAAGATTGCTGTTGAGGACCGCAATCTGTTCCAATTTTCCTTAGCTGGACAAAGATGGCAGCAGAGTACCATTCTGCTTCAGCCAGCGTTAGTGCGCTGGGCTACCCCATGGAAAGGGAATTGACAGCTGCAGGCTGAGCACTGACATCACCTCCTAAGGTATAGATAAAAAACCATGTTCACCTTGAACCAGCAAGTTCAGAACATTCCATTAAAAAAAAGTCTTTTAAGCTTTTTATTTAGAAATAAAAATAAATCCTGTGTACATTAGTTCACCCACAACTATAGTTACTAAGAACTTGGCTACGTAGGAGGCATTTTATAGACTACTTCATGTTACTGGTCTCCTTAATGTCCTCCAGACCCCTCACAGCCGAAGCTATTCTCCACCTAGCAGACTGGGAAACAAACATTCGAGAAGTAAAGCATGTTGCAAAAAGTCATAGTCCAGCTTCATGGAGTCTCCAATGCAATTGAAATTTCTATCACAGCATGAGCACCATATTTTAAACTGTTACCTGATCCAGGATATCTTCAGTGATTTCTAACAGGATTTGGTCGGTACTTCCTGAGGAGCCCGTCTGTTTGGAGCCTCCCTGCGTGAGGAGCAAGGACTCAAAAAGGACTTTTGTTTGTTGAAGATCTTTGGAGATGTCAACATTTTCATGTAATCCGAATATCTCAGGTTCTTGAGTAAATGGAAGTTTCTATTGGAAACAGATGAAGCATGCATCATATGTTCACTGGGGATCAGGATATGCCACTCCCAAACACACCACCTTTGCAGAACCATTATTTTCAGCTAAAGGCCCAAGATAGGCCCTAATCTGCCTAAGCATGGGGTGTTTGTATTGTGCCGAGAAGAGGCGAGTTCTTACTAGATGTGCTGGGTGAACCTGCAGATTTTACTTAGATAACTGTATCTTTCATTAGCTTCCCTCATGTGTTTCTTAAGCACTGTCTCACAATTTATTGTCCCTTAAGGTCCAAGGCTTTTCCTCTGTGTTATCACTGTATTTAAATGGCCTTATAAACTCCAAAGTAAATTGCTTCTTTTGGTTTTCAGTCCTTTCACCGAAGCTCCTGTATACATGAAATATTAACATGAACACAAATGATATGCTGTTTCTCCCGAGAGCTGCCTTTCATCCAGAGAGTATCACAAGGGCAGAGGAAAGTGTGTTTTTTCCTTTCCTACTACAAAGCATTAATTCATAAGGCAGATGTGCAAACAACAAAGGGTTAAGAATCAACCAAGCATCAAGTACCCAGAGCTTCAGATTTTCTGATGTCCAGAATTACCTGAACAAAATGAGTCTGAAAGTTCACTAGAATCTTGTTTGTCTAAACTTGTTTTTTAGAGGGTATAACTCACCATTCAATTAAAACACACACACACACTTTTTCTCTCTCACACACACTTTCTCTCCTTT
>JAQHUG010000143.1:4907496-4917760 GCA_028555095.1 Dicrostonyx torquatus
TTTCTCCCCCTTCTCTCTCCTCTCTCTCTCTCTCACACACACACACACACACTTTCTCCACCTTTGCTCTCTCCTCTCTCTCTCTCTCTCTGTCTCTGTCTCTCTCACAGGCACACACTTTCTCCTCCCCCCACTGTCTTCCCCTCATTTCAGACCATTTACCTTAATGAACTCAATGTAGTCCTCGTAAGTGCCTTTGGGAGGCGCAAAATAGTTGCCACTGGGAGAGAACTTGTGGTGAGGGTTTTCAATGACCTGTGGGTTGTAGAAGTCGGCCAGCATGGTTAGCAGGAGGCGTCTGTCCCAGTCGTCAGTGACTCTGCCTCCGTAGTTGCACTCCCCAGTCAGGTAAGTGATGGCTTCGAATGGGATTGTGTCATATTCATTTATAAACAGCTGAAGCAAAGACGAAAGTGAAAAACAACTTTAAATTCTTTGCCTTCATTTCATTTCTATTTTAAAATGGTGTTCTCTTTTCTCTCTCTGCCTATGTAGAAAGGGGGTGGGAAGAATTACTACCATAGTGCTACTGAATGTCTGGGGGGTCAGTATCTTATTTTAAATTACTTTGTCTCCGTTCTCTGTTTCTTTCTGTTATAAATATACTGATATTTATTTCTTTACTCTTACTCTATAGTCCAAGCAGGCCTCATACTCAAGCCAATATACCCCCTTCTGCCTCCCAGGTGCTGGAATGACAAGGGTGAGCCACCATGCCTGACTCAAATGTTGACTGTGTGTATTGCAAGGGTGTGACTCTGGAGCCCAGATCCGGGTACTGAGTGTCCTTCTCTACCTCTCTGCTTTACTGCCTTGAAACATGGTTTCAGTGAACTGGAAGCTTGCTTTCTTTTGGCTCGGCTAATTGGTCAGTAAGCTCTGGGGCTTAGCCTGTCTCGGACTCCCAATGCTGGGGTTATAGGGCATACACATAGGTAGGTGCTGGTGACTCTAAGTCAGAGGCTCAGACAGATCAAGTGATCTTTCTCAGTGTGTCATCCTCCTGCCCTCAGAATGCCATTATCTTGAAAAAAATTAAAAATCACTTGTGATCATGTGCATGTGTGTGTATGTATGTAGTATGAGCACATGGGAGTATAGGTGCCCCCAAAGCCAGACTGACATTGGATCCCCTGAAGCTGAAGTTACAGGTGGCTGTGAACTACCCAGCATGGGTGCAGGAACTGAACTCAGGTCCTCCGCAAGAGTAGCGTGTGTTGTTAACCACTGAACCATCTCTCCAGTCTTCATAATTTTTTTTTTTAAATAAGTGACATGGAAATTGCTAAAGCTTTTTAAAATGAATGCTAATAAGCCTTCTTGGTGTGAACTGAGATCCATTTTTATCTGCAAGGGGACTCAGCAATGCCTGGAGATCAGTAAATTATAATTGTGGGTGGGTGTGAGGTGCTATTGGCACTTCTGGGGTAGAGGTATGGGATGCTCTTCATGCACAGGATAGCTGCCCATAGTTCCAGACACCAACAAGGCCAATGCTGAGATCCTGTGCCTGTTTTAGGGTACCTTTCACGATGAGATAAAAACAAAGTAATTTTAAGTCTTAGTGCTGGGTCCTTGCTCACATGGTGACAAGGTTTTCAATACAGAAGTTTCCTTAGAACCACAGCAATAATAATAATAATAATATAATAGTAAAGCTACGATTTACATGGCGTCTGCCATTCAACCTGCAGAACATGAAACAGAGTTAGGAAAATGTGAAGAGATGAGAAGACTTAAGTTTATCTCTTCCACTTCTGGATCCTATGCTTTGCCCAGTACACAGAGGAAGTGTGTGCGCTCCAATGATATGCTACTCGCTGAGACAGTTTTGTCTGTCTCTGAATTATAGGAGAAACTGTGCATGGTTGAGAAAATATATTTTAAGTTTTCTAGAGCCCAGTCAAAATAAAAGCTCAGTCTTTTTTGAGACTTTCATGTTTTCAAGAGGAAGAGAATTGCCAAGAGATCTGAGAGGGACTGAGGAAGAGGGCGTGTTATCCTTTGAGGAAATGAATCATGTGCTGGATAAAGTTTCCCCTCCTTCTCTTTGGGGGAGGATACATGTATGTTAAACTGGGTCCCCCCAAACTGAAGGAGACCCCGTGGAAGCTGAATGTTAAACTTGTACCATGTGCAGGAAATGTTGTTTAATCACTTAGCTGCCAGGTTCTGCTGCGGCCATTCGGAGAGAGGTACCCTGCTACTGTGACCAGCTGAAGATGTGATGTCCCCCAACTCGGTGTGAAAGACGGATCTAGCTGATGTCTATGAATTTCAGTGAATTCCTATGGGTTTCTGGGAAGGTTGAGGTCATGAGACTGCCCCCTGAGACCTGGCAGATATCAAGTTCTCAGTTGCTTATAGGCTGTATGGCAAATGTTTGAAGCAAAATATTCTCCGTATCTACTACTAGTTTCAAACCCAATGCTCAAATCAAAGTCATTTAAAATTTAATTCATAAGCACCCATTGCAGCAGCTATAAGGATTTTCAAATGAAAGATTTATTTGTGTTTAAGGTTTCTGATTCATTAATTTTAAAAGGCTTGATAAGATACTAATAATTTATTTTAATTATTTTTTCTCCTTCAGTGCTGGGGTCCAAACTTGGGCCTCATGTATACTGGGCAAGTACCTACATCTCCAACCAAGCATCAATAATTTCTATAAAAATAATCTGTTGTTTTTATTATAAAGCCTAACATAAATACCATTAAATGTGGCCTAGGGACTGCTAAACAGTACTTCTTCACAAATGCTCATTCTGTTCTCATTTTACCTGCAGTTGCCGGATACTGATGCGGAGGTCTGACTCATTAAATCCATACGGAATATTCCAACCCAGAGGACCAAATTTCTTTCTCTCTTGAACAAGGGCATGAAAAAAGCAAACTCCGAAAAGCAACTTCTCCCACGCCTTTAATGCAAAAATCATACAAAAGGAAAATCTGTAAAGATTTTCATCAGTAAAAGTAGAAAAGCAGATGATCTTTCATTACAGAGTTCTGTCATCAGATACTGCTGCCAACTTTGGTTTTAAAAAGGCATGTGCCATACTTTCTACAGAAACATTCATGTTGTGCTTAGCTCAGATATCCAAAGCTAAGCAAACCATAATATTAAATGTTACTAAAATACAAATTATCACTCTTCTATTAAATGTTGGCTAATGATACCTGCCATTTATAGCTTTCTCTAATCTCAGCACTCAGTATTATCTTGTAGATTTGTGGGCATGTGTTTGAGACTATAATTGCAAAAGAATGACTAAAGAAGAGAATAGGAATAAATCCCAATATATCATTCAACTTTATCACTTTTCATTTGGAGACCACCAATAAAAGCATTCTTTGTTGACCCCCTCCGTGACGTCTTCCGGTGTCTAATACGGATGCTCACCCATCTCTTTAGTCTCCCAAAGTAGATTTCAAGTATACAGACAGCATGTGTTTCAAATTAGAACACCTCAAACATAGCTCCAAGTCAATCCTTCCTGTGATAAAGTGGTATAAATTGTTTCTGTCCCTCCTTCCCTTCCTATTGGTTTTGAAGTCTTGTTCTGCTGCCCAGGCTAGTCTCCTGGGCTCAAGCGATCTTCCTGCCCAAGAGTCTGGAGTGGCTAGGACTAAGTCACACTTCACAGTTTCTTTATTACTAAGATGCGGACCAGGCATGGTGGGATAAGTGTATAGCCTCAGCTGCTCAGCGGGAGGATTGCTGTCCAGGAGTTTGAAGTTACTCTGGGAAACGTAACACAATCCATCTCAGGACTGAAGCAGAATGACAAAAACAATCACAACCCAGCCGATCCAGAAATGCAAGCACACTGTGCCTTAATGAATAGACTCCTTTACTGAAATAGTCATAAGTCAAAGTAGATGTTCATATGCCAGGTGATGGTGTAGTGAAATAGTCAGGGAGAGAAGAACCTTTGAGAAAAATTGTTTGATATATAAATATATTTCTTCCTCCAGATACTTACATAGTAGGTCTCTGCCACCATTCTGCCTTCCCTCCCGTGACATCTTCCGATGTCTAATATGGGAGTCACATAGGTCTCCTGTATCAGTGCTCCAGAGGATCTTTTTAGGTCTCTCACAGTAGGTTGCAAGTATACTAATAACATAGCTAGCTAGCTAGACAGAGATAGAGGACATCCCACTGCATTAATTTTCCAGAAAATGACATAATTTCATTCTTATTTTTAGTGGAATAAAACCCTTCTATGAGTATATATGCCACATATTTTTTTAAAAGTAATTCAGCTATTGGCAGATACTCAAGTGAACTCTATAGCCTATCTGCTGTGAATAGTGCCTCAGAAAGCATAGTTGCACGCATGTCCTGTGGTGTGTTGCCTTAGACTCCGTTGGCTGTTGTGTTGGCTAGTCTAACGTCAACTTGACACAAGCTAAAGTCATTAGTGGGGATGGAGCCTCAGTTGAGAAATGACCCCATAAGATCAGGATGTAGGCACACCTTCAGGGAATTTTCTTGATTAGTGATTGATAGGGAATGGCTGATCCCATTATGGGTGACACCACTCCTGGGCAGGTGCTCTTGGGTTCTAAAAGAAAGCAGGCTGAACAGACCCTAAGAAGCAAGACAGCACCCCTCCATTGGCTCTGCATCATCCCCTGTGTCCAGGTTCCTGCCCTGTTTGAATTCCTGTTCTGCCTTCCTTCTGTGATGGACTATAATGTGGAAGTGTGAGGCAAATACGCCCTTTCTTCCCCCACCCCCTTACTTTTGGTCATGGTGTTTCATCGTAGCAACATTAACCTGAATGAAGAGCTATCCAAAAGTGGTACAGCTGGGTCACATGGTAGTTCTAGCTTTAGTTATTTGAGGAATCTTCATATTAACTCTGCATTTCCACAAGCAGTGTGTAAAAGGGTTTCCTTTCATCTACATCCTCGCCAGTATTCTTGTCTTTTTTCTTTTTCTTTTTTTTGTTTTTTTCGAGACAGGGTTTCTCTGTGGCTTTGGAGCCTGTCCTGGAACTAGTTCTTGTAGACCAGGCTGGCCTTGAACTCACAAAGATCCGCCTGTCTCTGCCTCCCGAGTGCTGGGATTAAAGGCGTGCACCACCACCGCCCGGCAGTACTCTTGTCTTTTAGATAATCATTCTGGTTGGGATGAGATAAAATTTCTATGTGTCTTTAATTTGCATTTCCCTGGTGGTTAAGATGCTGGAAAGTTCTCCATGTGTTAATTGGCCACGTGTACTAATCTTCTGGGAACTACATGTGTTCTCCATGTGTTAATTGGCCATATGTACTACATCTTCTGGGAACTACATGTGTTCTCCATGTGTTAATTGGCCATGTGTACTACATCTTCTAGGAACTGTCTGTGTACTTCATTTGCTCATTCATTGGCTGGTTTGGGTTTATTACTTATTTTTAAAATTTTATTGCATATATCCATTGTCATGGCATGTCATACATGAGGACATCTTCATGCGAGTATATATTGTACATTGAGCGTATTTCCTTCATACCTCTATATTCTTTTCTTTCCCATTATCCTCCCTACATAGTTTTGCTTCTATTTCATGTCACACACATACATGATTTATTATGCAAAATGAGAAAAACATTTAAATAAGAAAAAATATTTTTGACTTGGCCACTTAGTATGTTTATATCGCCTGCATCCATTTTCCTGCAAATGATACAACCTCATTCTTGGTTATGACTGAAGAAGTCCATTGTGTCTGCATATGCAGCTCCACAACCTGGCTACTGGGAGTAGCGCTGCAAGAGATGTGTGTGCAGGAGTTTCTGTGATGTGTTGACTTGGGGTCCTCTGAATAAAGACCTGCGTGTGTCGCATGGAAGATCTATTATTAGTTTTTTTAAAAATATTTTAAAATGTTATTTTATGTATAAAGTATGTGTCTGATTCTCTGAATGTGTACCATGTGCATCCACTGCCCATGGAGACCAGAAAAGGGCTTTGGGTCCCCTGGAGCTGGTGTTACAGATAATTATGAGACTCCCTAGGTGGGTGACTGAGCAGTCTCTAAAGTCTCTTGTTTGTTTACTTAATGTCTGCCATTCTAGCTTAGGTAACAGGAACTCTTTTTTTTAAAAAATAAATATAGTCTATTTTTATTTTACGTGTATTGGTGTTTTGAATGCATGTATGTCTGTGTGAGGGTGTCAGATCCCCTGGAATAGGAGTTACAGACAGTGGTGAGCTGCCATGTGGTTGCTGGGAATCAAACCCAGGTTCTCTGGAAGAGCAGCAGTGCTCTTAACTGCTGAGCCATCTCTCCAGCCCTGAGGAACTCTTAATGTAACTTTAATTTGTATTTCTCTGATAGCTAGTGAGGTTGAACATTTTTTCATATGTTTATTGAATGTTTTATTTCATCCTTTGAGACTGTTCATCTCATTAGCCCATTTACTGACTGAGTTGACTAATTTCTTGTTGAGTTTTGAAAGTTCTTTGGTTGTTCTAGATATTCATTTTCTGTCAGATATAGAGTTGGATATATATTCTCCAATTCTCTAGGCTGTCTCTTTAATTGATTCACTGTTTCCTTTGCTATGCATAAGGTTTTTAGTTTCATGATGTCTCATTTGTCGATTTATGGCATTATTTCCTGAGTTACTGGAGTCCTATTTAGAAAATTCTTGCCTGTGTCCATATCTTACAGTGTTTCCCCTACTTTTTTTTCCTCCAAAATTCTCAGATTTCAGGTCTTGGTTCATTTGGAGTTATTTTTGTGCAGGGTGAGAGGTGGGATCTAGTTTCATGTGGGCATCAGTTTTCCCAGCAACACTCATTTCATTCTGTAGCCCAGGCTGGCCTAGAACTGCTTATGTCATACAGGCTGGCCTCAGACTCGTAGCAATCATCCTGCATTAGCCTCTTGAGTACTGACGTGACAAGCATGAACCATGAGGTCTGACTGTGAAACAGCTTCAGTTATACAATGGAAAACAAAGCATTTGAAACCGTTATCGCTAGAATACAAGTTCTTCAAAGGCATATTTCTCTGCATCTGTGTTTTCTTTGCTTTATATCTAGTACTTTGGAATGTGCTCAGCACACATATTTGTTGAAAGAACGGTTAAGCTATATAATACAAAACACACCTGGGCTTTAGTTTATAGACTAAACTACATCCACTCAAAAATATTTATTTCAGTGTATACTGTGCCATAAGCAGAATAGAAGGATAAATCATACAGAAACAAGTCATGTTACATTAGAAAATATACCCAGTTTAAAAACATGTTAAGTAAAAACATTATATTAGCATGTTTAATTACTATAAGAACACAACTGGAGAGTGCTGGAAGCTGGACATTACCGGTTCTTTGTCCTGGCATCCCTTGAAAAACTGAGGATCAGAAATTGGATCAGAGAGATACGATTGGAGGAGATTTAGCCGAAGACCCGTGGGAGGTTCATTAGTCATTTTTACTCCATTCTGTAGAATTGTTACTGGGAACTAAGACAAAGCAAATGAAGTATTATGAAGATGACACTCTTGAGCCCTAAAATGCAAACATCACTGGATTAAAAATGAGTAAAGAAGCAGAATATTTCAAAATTTCTGAGAGTTTAAAACTTAAGCAGAGTATTTTAAAATCTCTAATAGTTTAAAACTTAATTAAGAAGCATAGCAGCTAAATGTCATAAGAAACACACTTTTGGAGATGGATAGCTTGTGAGCCAAAGCCTAAAAGTTGAATTGCAGATTTCAGGTGAAAAATCTTCACATATTTTTTCCAGTGTGGGCATCCAGGAAACAGCAAGGTGACAGTTTTGTAGACAAACCCAAGTTCCTTCTTCTACTGCAGCTGTAATCATTTTTGCTGCGACTGGTCCTTGTCCTTGTCCCAGTGAAATAGCTTGGAACTTATTTCCGGACATAGATTTATCATTTGCAAATTTCAGAAGACCTATGAGGGCAGAAATAAATGACACCATTTCTGCTCTATTCTAGTTTACAGTTCCTGTGCATATGTGTTTTATCATGGAAAACCCTGGTTATCTTTCCCTAAGCACCAGATTTGTTAGCAAATGCATACTGAACAAAATGTTTTAAATTATAAATCAAAAGCATACAATATATGCTGGACACACAGTGCATTTATATAAATATACATACATTTATATATATATATATGTATGTATATACATATACATTCAGGCAAAACATACACTGACAATAAATTGTGTGTGTGTGTGTGTGTGTGTGTCGCAGTTCATATACTTACTGGCCATAGGATCTGCTCCTGGAGACAGCACAAAAATCAAAGGAATGGTGCAATTCGAATCCAAGTAACTCTTTGTCAAATCAAATGGTGGCGGTTCTACAAATTTTTTCCCTAGTTTGTCGGTTACATAATTTGTTATAGCTGGGGTTATCTGGGAATAGAGAAGATACAGTCCTTTGAGAAAGTTTTATTGCATACCACAGATTTATTGAAAAACAAACAAAAAACTAAAGCATTGCTTCAGTCTGCAGGGATCATGCAGTGAGATTGCAGCTGACCAGGGAGAAGGCTGACCCACCAGAACGAATGTGTTCTGATGGAGGCAAACCCAGTTCGCAAGGCGCTGGGCCACCACCTTTTGCAATTCGACTGATTCTCACAGTGGATCTCTTGTGAAGCCATAAGCACTCTCCCTTGCTGCAAGTTTCAGCAGAGTATGGACAAGTTGGCACAACTTTTTCCCATGTACTGGTGTGTTGGGTCATTTCCCCACCCCACTCTGTGGGACCTCCAGTGGGAAATTCAGTCACACAGTCAATAACCTTGGTTCCCACAGTCTAATCTCCACTTCATTCCCTGAGATACATTAGAAGCCACCTCTTGGCAACTATCTTCCATTTGGAAGGGCATGTAGTCAGGAGAGGAGTCTTTTATATAGATCATATTTGGGACTTTCAAAGATAAAGGGACATCCAAGTTCAGAGAACTGCCTTTGTTTCATGTGTGTATATAAACAGGAAACTTTACAGAAAAATGGAGAACAGCAGGAGAAGAATAAAGAAACTGATGCAGAAAAGGACATAGCGGAGAATTCATTTCCCCCTCAGATCTAAGTCCCGGGCTTGCTGGGAGTCTTCTTCTGGACCCTGAGGGGACACTGAGGTGGCACTTAGAAGTCCCCATAGAGCGTAATTTCCAAAAGGCATACAATGCATCATAGAAAATCATTAATTTCCTTAATATGTAAAAAGTAATCTGTAAACTGGTAGGACAAGAAAAACGGACAAAGGAGATTATCTTTTTACAGAAAAAGAAATACAAGCAAGTCTTAAATGTAAGGAAACATGTCTCTGGAGAGAGGGCTCAGCAGTTAAGAGTACTTGATTCTCCTTCAGAGGACCTGCGTTCTGTTTCCAACATCCTCATCTGTCATTCACAGCCTCTGTAACTCCAGCTCCCAGGGGACTCTATCATCTTCTGGCCTCTGTGGGAGCACACACACACACACACACACACACACACACAGACACACACACACACACAGAGACACACACACAGACACACACACACACACAATTTTAAAAGATCCTTAAAAAACAAGCTCCTGGGGCTGGAGAGATGGCTTAGTGGATAAGAGTACTGGGCTGCTCTTCCACAGGACCAGGGTTTAATTCCCAGAACCCACATGACAGTTCACACCAATGCACATGAAATAAATTTAAATTAATTATTTAAAAAATAAGATTCGTTCATTTAGTATGACAAACTGCAAACTATCTGTGATTTTTGCCTCCCTTAGGTACTAGAACCCCATGTATTTCTCAGCAGTTCTTGTAGATAACATCACATGTGACTGTTTTAGGTAGAAAGACAAAAGAATATTATTATTGTTTAATTTAATTTATTACATTTATTTACTTTTGTGTATGTGATGTATAAGTCAAAGGATAACTTGTGGGAACTGGTTCTCTCCTTCCACTGTGTAGGTCCTAGAAGTCAAACTCAGACTTCTAGGGTTTGGTAGCAAATGTCTTTATGCGCTGAGCCATCTCAACCCACAAGTAGAAATTTTTTCCAGATCATATTTTTTATAAGGAAGTTTTCTTCAATACCTTATTTCCTTCTGTAACATATGTAGTGTTCATGAGGAAGCTCCAGTCTTGCTGATAAAGAGACTTTTCTAGATGAGCAAAAGAACCTGAGTTTCCAGATGATCTCCAAAGCAAAGCTAGCCCAGCAGGTAAGCCCGAGGCAGGGGAACAGTCTGATACCTTCTGGGGTTCCATAGCAAAGTGTCTCAGAA
>JAQHUG010000143.1:4959616-4983821 GCA_028555095.1 Dicrostonyx torquatus
GAGCTAATGGGCCAATCAGTGTATAACTTAATGTAGAGTCTCTGTGTGATTTTCTTTGGGGCTTGCCGGCTGTGGGGTACTGGGCGGGACAGAAACCCCAACGAGCAAGCCCTCATGTTACACAAGCGTCCAGAAGGGGAACTGCAAATGGGACAAGCACGAGTTACACTGTATGTTACATGTTGAATGTATAAGGCCACACACATGAGATACATATACCTTTATTACTGCTTCTAAAACATACCTCCTTCAAACAGCTTCCTAATTAGCGCTACATCTTTCTCTCTACACTACTGCTGCTGCTCTGCTTCCTCTGCTTCCTCACAGCCAAACTCCGGACAATTCTCAAAACCCAAGAGAAGTAACTTAGTTTCTCAGATGTATGCGATATGTATGTGATATTACAGGGGATAGACAAGGGATGCAGGCTACAGCACACTTCTTGGTACCACAGTCCCAGTCAATCATACTGGATAACTGACTCTAGAGGTCAGCACAACAGCACTTAAGTTCACACCTCTAGGAGACAAGGCCATAGGGATCAATAGTTAGAACATACACGATTGAGGTATCGACCCTCTCCCCACCATTCAGTTAACTCACCTTCTCAAGAATTTTTGCTCAGTGTCTCAGCAACAGTGTTTTACCTAAGAAATCTGCCACACTAGCCACTGTTGATCAGATCAGGACTGGGCATTAGACACAATGATAATCACATTTAGGGATAAAATTGGAGCAGGAAGCTAGAAATAATTGGCTAGCTTCTTCCTCCAGCTAAAACTGCAAGAAGTATGCACAGAAGCCAAGAGGCAGGCAGCTTCCTCCAAACACAGTCAAAGAGAAAGCAAGGAAAGGCCAGAGGCAAGCGGTGATGCACATCAGAAAAAAGCAGTTGTACGTTTTCCTCAGATCCTAACTTTTGGCTGTTTTTCAGATCATCGTGAGACAGACATTCGTGGACTTTCATAATAAGTTCTTTTCTATTACTTGCTAGTTGAGGGTTTCAACTAATTACATAATCAACTTGCATTTGCATATTTTCAGCATTATTATCACTGACCTTTCTGAGAGGACCATAATGGAAGTGTGGAAGTGTTTACAGATCGGGACTACCTCTTGCCGTTCAACCTCAGTCAGCTCCAGGGTTTCTAAGAAATTCACAGCTACACGCTCAAGAGCATCTTCAGGCCATGGCTGGAAAGAAGGGGAAGAAAAGTTTATTAAAGATGAGCAGTCTCCAGTGGTTAGGAGCACTGGTTGTTCTTCCAGTGAACCCGGGTTCAATTCCCAGCACCCATATGATAGCTTATAACTGTCTGCGGCTCCAAGGTGTTACACCCTCACACAGACACACATGCAGGCAAAATACCAATGCACATAAAAGAAACATAAATATTTTTAGAATATTTAAAAATATTTTTAAAAAAATGAGCAGTTTCAATCCAACAACATAAGTAGTGACTTCATATACAAAAAGAGTTTAGGAATATGAAGTTGAAAATGTAATGAGGAAAACAGAATTAAGCAGACTGAGGTTCCAACATTTTTTAGATTTCTTTATACATGACAATGAGAATAAGAATAGCACAATAAGGATTAATGACACATTATGTATTAAGAACATAATTATGTCACTTTCACCTCTCCTGTACTTGGATACCTGTTAGGCATCTCAATTTTAGCATGTCAATTGTAGATATTTTCTACTCAATATTAATTAGTTTCTTTTCCCATATGAGAACAGAGCAAAACTTATTTAATTTTTATTTCTGTTATTAGAGGTCCTTTATAATCCGTATCATAACATCCAAAGCTGAAGATTTTATTTTCTTCTACCCAAATGTTCTCCTTAGCTAGTCTTTTCCACATTGGTGAAATGCTTTCTTCTGCTTTATCCCGAACTATGCCGACTGTGATCTCGCTCCAGGCCTTTCTCTTTCCTCTGACCCGAACCCTGCTTTCTCACTTCCTTCATATTTATTCCCCAAAGTAACATAAAGTGTTCCTGGAACCCTCTTTCTAGAACCATCTTCTCTCCCTCTTGTGATGAGCATTGCCCCCAGAACATACTAATACCTCGCATTCCATTTACTCGTTTGTCTACTATTGGCTTCAACCCTTCACAGAATTACAAAACCCATGATCACTGCTGGATCTTCAGTGCCTAAAACAATACTTTGCAACAAATATTTCAAATGTTTAATTAAATAAGTTTCGCTTCTTTATGTTTTTATTAGAATATTTTCCTGATTTCCTTTCATTCACTTTCAACAAGATGCTTGAAAGTTTTTCCTTTTAGAGCAGTGCACACTTTAAGATTTTTTTTATCATTTGTTTTGTTTGTTGTTGTGAAATATTCCTTTTGTACACTGTGTAAATGAGGCTGAAATTGGTTCAATAAAGAAGCTGACTGGCCAGTAGCTGGACAGGATAAGGTTAGGCAGGAAAACCAGACTAAGGACACTGGGAAGAAGGGCGGAGCCAGAGGAATTGGCAGTGAGACACGAGAGGAAACAGGATGCAAGATGAAAGAGAGGTAATGCCATGTGGCAGAATGTAGAGTAGTAGAAATGGGTTTATTTAAATGTAAGAGTTAGCTAGTAACAAGCCTGAGCTATTGGTCAAACATTTATACTTAATTCTTCACATCGGCTATTTGGGGACTGGTGAGCGGGAAAGAAAAGTTTGGGTATGATTTGTTTATGTTTCTTAGGACAGGGTTTTTCTTTGTGGCCCTGGCTATTTTGGAACTTACTCTGTATACGAGGCTGGCCTTGAACTCAGAGATTTGCCTGCCTGCCTGACTGCCTCTGCCTCCTGAGTGCTGGGATTAGAGGTATAACCTACTACCCTAGTGTCAGTAGAACTCTTTCAACTAGGAGAAGTCCTGAACCAAAGAAACATGTTGCCCTTCTTCCAAATAAGGAGGAAATTCTCTCTGACTGCCCTCAGGCTGCCACATTGGTTTTATTGTTGATTCAGAAATGAAGTAAAACAGGAGATCTTTGAGGTGTTGAGCCTCATGCCTTCATACTAGAACTGTATCACTGACTCTTTAAAACCTGCAGCTTGTGGAATGAAGATCTTGACAACTGTAAGGCTCCATAATTACAGGAACCAAATCCATTCATATTTCCTCATTTGTACACACACACACACACACACACACACACACACACTTACTTTTCTTTGTATTAAATTTTAAAATATGGGGGCTATAGGAATTGGGCTCGGTAGTTAAGAACACTAGCTGCTCTCCTAGAGGATCCAGCACTCACATGGCACTCACAATAATCTTTAACTCCAGTTCCAGAGAACTGACACCCTCTTTTGGCCTTTTTGGGCATGATTGGTGCATAGGCATACATGCAGGCAAAATACCCATTACATAAAATAAATTGAAATAAAAATAATCAATTAATTAAAAAATATGGTAGAGCAGGATGTGCTACTGGTCCTGGGGTGAGGTTCTCTACCACTGTTTGATTAGATTGCAGGCCTGCTCCACAGGAGCACGCACGCGCGCGCACACACACACACACACACACACCACACACACACACACACACACACACACACACACACACACACACACACACACACTCACGTGCTCCTTAATCCTCAAATGGCAAGAACCAGCACAGGCCTAAACTAGATTCTCTGAATGTAGCTGACAGTTGTGTGGCTGGGGCAGACTGTGGGGCCATTGGCAGTGGCAGCAGGATTTATCCCTACTGCTTATTGCTTATACTGGCTTTTTGGAACCCATTCTCTTTGGATGAATACCTTGTTCAGCCTAGATAGAGTGGGGAGGGCCTTGGCTCTTCCTCAGAGCAATGTGCCTTACCCTCTCTGAGGAGTAGATGGGGAGTGGGGTGCGGAGAAAGGTGGAGGGAATGGGAGGAAGGGAGGGGAATAGGAACTGGGATTGGTATATAAAATAAAAAAAAGATAGTTTGTTTTCTTTTTTAAAAAATAAAAATAAAACAATTAAAATTTAAAATGCAAAAAACATAAAATTATAATAGAAATTTAGATTAATCAAATCATATATAACATACAACATATATGCATTATTATATATTATGTTAAACACACACACACTATACTATGGTTCCAAATCTACCCTTCTCTGCAACTGGTTAATTTTTATACTTCAAAAAGTCACTGTTTTCACCAGTCCTCACTTTGTATATCATCATCATGTCTCTCATATCTCTCTTCTTTCTGACTATTGTTTTTATGCTTTCTAGTCCAGACTATGAACTGCCTCATAGTCTTATCCGCTCCTGGTGCAGAGTATTATGCCCATCATTACAGTAACTTATCAATAAACACGGCTGAGAACTAATCAAGCTTAAATATGACTTTGGTAAAAAATTTCAGAATCAGCAACTCTGCTCCCTCGAAACAAAATGACACAAACCTGAAACCAATCAATGGTACAGCAATTGATGAGGGACGGGAACTGCCGCAGCCGATTGCGAAAGGCGTCTCCTATGGGGCTGAAGGCCACGACGACGTGAAGGTTGTCTTTGCAGCGGTTCACAAAGAAAGCAAACAGGGCCAAGGGACTGAGCTCGTCATGCTTGTTGCCAGCCTGAGCCACCGGACGGACTCCCTGCAGAGCAGAAAACAGATCGGGTATTAGAATAGGAGGTTTGTATTATTGTCTTTAAATTCTTATTTTTATACCATTGGATTTTAAAGACAAATATCTGTCAAGAATTTACCTGGTAAAGATAATCAGAAAAACTTATCAAGATTATATGTAGGCCTAAATGCAACATTTTTTTTTAGAGGAATAATGGAAACTAATATAATGTCCGTCAGTAAGAAACTGGCTAAACTCACAAAACATCCTTCTCACTTTCACACTAGATTTTACATAACCTTTAAGCAACAAAAGAAAAGCCAGACTCAGAAAGACAAGTGTTGAAAGCATGTTTTCTCTTATGAGCAAAATCTAGTGTGTGTGTGTGTTTGTGTGTGTATGTGTGTGATACACACGATGTACAGTAGAAACGTGGAGAAAGGAGGCTAAGGAAACGGTGAGGAGAACGAGAGGATGCTGGGAGGGGAAGGACAAAAAGACAAACACCGAAAGTTCTCTCTCAAATGTGGAACTTACATCTGAAGCAGGACGAAGACTATGTGGGGGGAGGTAAAGGTTGGGGTGGCGAGCAAAGCAGAATGTCACAGGAAAGCTGTCAGTGTGCACGCATACTAAAAACACATCACAGGAAAGCTGTCAGTGTGCACGCACACTAAAACGTCACAGGAAAGCTGTCAGTGTGCACGCACACTAAAACACGTCACAGGAAAGCTGTCAGTGTGCACGCATACTAAAACAGGGAAACAAAAGAGGTACTGTGCATGCATTACAGTAACACTAGCAAAATAAGCAAAAACTAAGTTATGTAAGAGTACACAAAATATGATTCTCTTGTGTTAACTTAAAGATATGTAGTCTGGGGTAGGGTATGCCCACTGGTTTAAGAGCAGCATGACTGCTAGGGGAACTAATCGCTTTCTGATTGGATGTGAGGCCTGCTCCACAGGAGGGAATTTATGCCTGGGACTGTCAACTTGGTCAAAACTCCATGGCTTGGGAGGTCCTAAGGCCTAAGGGAAAGCCTGTTACTGCTGCTTTTCTAACTGGACGTGTTGTCAAACTACCTTTTAAAAATTTATGTTTATTGTGTCAACCAGTGCTGTTCTCATCCTTGGTTAGCGAAGCTTCTTTTTGCAGTGGGCCATGGTTAATGCAGAAACTCATGCCTGGTAAATACTGCTGAGTCCATCTCTACTATATTCCCCTACCCACACCCCAAGGCTCAGAGAACATCATAGAGGAAAATGTGAAAAGAATGTAGAGGGAGGAGAGGGGGGAGGTGCTGTGAGATGTTGTCTTCCGGCCATGAGCTGCACTAGTGAACTCACAGAAGCTGTAATTACCTGCACAACAATGTCAGTCAGCATTCCAGCATGGATGAAGTAGCGCTCACTAGGCTTCACCCATACCTGAAGTGCTGTTGGCAGCTGACAGCTACTGGAGAAGGGAGAGTTAATTCTACTCAGGGGCATGGCCACTGGATGGGCCTCTGCCCCAGTGTACGGCCCCACACCCATGTACATGTTGGTAGCACTAACTGGATTCACTGAATTATTTAAACAACAACAACAACAAAAGCATGAGGTGGGAGGGGGTTGTACATGAGGGTTCTGAGAAGGAAGAAGGGAATTAATGAATGGACATGATCCAGATACGTTGTGTACATGTATGAAACTGTTAAAGAATAAAGAAAACATTTTTTAAGAAATATGTAGACTGGATGTACTGATGTATACCTATATTCCTGGCACTTAGTAAGCTGAGGAGACCAGCCAGAGTTACAGTAATGAGACCCAGTTTCAAGAGAAAAAAAAAGGCAGATATAAGCTAAGTGTGTTGCACATCTGTTGCCCCAACTACTCAGAAGGCTCAACCAGGAAGACTACTTGGGCCCAGGTACTTGTGGCCAAGCCCCAGAAACACAGAAAGTTCTCATCCCAAAAACGTATGCAGGGGATAGAGAGATGCCTCAGTCGTTAAGAGCACTCACTGCTCTTCTGGAGGAGCAGGGTTCAGTTCCCAGCATCCATGTCTGGTGGCCCACAATTGTCTGTAACTTCAGTTTCAGGGGATCTGAGGTACACAATCACATACAAATAAATAAAAATAAAATGTTTTAAAAGTGTGTATAAAATATTCAAATAAAAATAGTGAAGTAGAGAAAAGTTTAATAAAAATAATAATAATAACAGCTAACAGCTAAGTAAGCAGTAAAGTCAGGCAAAGATAAAGAAATCTTACCGTCATGAAACAATATTTATACACTGTAGATACTTGATAACTGTTTTTGTTGTATATAGTCTTACTATGTTAAAGTCAAAACCTTCCTTTTAGTTAGACAAAAAGGGGAAAATGCTGTGGAACAATATTTGTACACTGAAAATGTATATTGCTCTTATTGTTACTAAAAAGGCTGATTGGCTGATAGCTGGGCAGGAAGAGATTGATCAAGACATTCTGACCCAGAGAGAATCCTGGGAAGAAGAAGGGCAGAGTCTGAAATTATGAGCAGACAGTGAGGGAGCAAGAGATGAACTTATGCTAATAAAGGTACCTTCATGTGATAGAGCACAAATAAGGAATATGGGTTAATTTAAAATGTAAGAGTTAGGTCGTAATAAGCCTGAGCTGTTGACCAAGCACTTGTAATTAATATTAAGTCTCCATGTTGGTTATTTGGAAGCAGGTGGTCAGAGCAGGAAAACTCTGACTATATCTCACTCCCCACAGGTAACTATTATTTGTTTGGGGTTATGAAAAATGAGGTCTTCCTATTATTAGGGAACATCATCATTCAGGAGTTGTCCTGATGACATCACTAGTATTGCTCAGGAAAAAGCAAAAGCATTTTATTTTCTTTTTAACCATGGCCACAAACTAATAACATACCAAGGGTTACTGAAGGGTTTCTAAGTGTTAAACACTACTTTAAGTGCTTGTTTTGTTTGATTTCCCCTTACCTCATTATAACCCTATGTAGGGGGGACTGCTGTCTGTGCTCCTATTTCATAGAAGGCAAAAGCAGAGGGCTTAGACTACCAGGCTGACTCCATTTCAGTCCAGGCAGAAACATCCAGATATAAGTAATTAGTTCCATGGATAAAAGTAAATATAGTCAATGTAAAAGGAATAAGTCTTAGAAATGGGGATCAAAGAGTCTGACAGTTGACAGTAGTAGGTGTTATACAATTGCATCTTGTCATTTAGATTACAAAACCTGACTTTCACTGTAAGAAAACACAGTTTTAGTAAGACTTTTGAAAATTATACCAGACAGCAGAAAGCCATACAACTAATCAAGGTAGATATTAGTCATGTTTCCTTTCTTCCTGTGTGTTTTCTTTATGACTTTGTTTTGTTTTTGAGATAGCATCTCAAACTATAGAACAAGCTGGCATCAAAATCATGATCCTTCTGCTTCACTCTCCTGAGTACTGGCATTAAAGATCCACCACACCCAGCTCTGATTCTCTCACCAGCTTAAGAGATGATATTAAACTCTAATCAACTATAAGCATGCTAAGTAACATATAAAACAAATGCTATTTTATGAAGATAATAATTATAGAATCATTTCTGACTTACAACAATGCTAGATTTTAACTTTACTAAAATGACGTATTAAACTAATATACTTTCAATTGGTATAAGCTATATTTATCTAATTGCTTAATTGTATAAGTTATGTGTATCCTGAAGAGCAGAGCAAAGTGTTTATGACAAGAAAATTCCTGTGCTGAGAGCAGGATTCCCCCCAGCGTGCTTACCTCCATTACTTCTTGCTTTTCATCTGCTGCAAAAATGTTAGGAACCTCACCAGTATTGAGCACACTGTCAATATCTTCTAGGAAGGCTTCCTCCTTAATCTGAGTGTCTGTGATCAGAAAGACTGTCTTCTGGCCCTTCATGCCTACATTTCTTAACAAGGTCTTAAAGGAAAAATGTACTTATCAGCAGAATGCAGTGGACTGTGTAGGTTTTGCATTCCCCTTTCTTTTAGGCTTGAGTTTAAGGGTTTGATTCTAGTGGGGCTGTCAGTCAGCAACTCCATTTCTCCTATGCTGTAGGTGGACAATACAAACCACTTAGTTTCCTGAAGCTCCTAGACATAACAGTTGGTAAGAGGCATGTGATTAAGACTGGCCTATCACTTTAATGATTGAGTTGGACTTAAAATATGGCTCTTGTACTGAGAAGGATGCTTATAAAGACCAATAATACAAAATACTTGGATCAACTGTGTTGCCTCATGGACTGAACCAGCTGGAAAAGTGAGACAAATGAATACTTCCAGGGAGCACAGAGAAATTTCTAAACTGGGTCCTTAAATTGTATCATGTTAAATTACTATCCACCTCTGAACACTCACATAATATAAACAAATAACTTCCTCTTTTGCTTAAGTTAGCTTGAGCTATTTTTTTTTCCCATTGTTTTTGGCCAATCACAAGCAACATTCCCAACTGAAATAAAAACATGGACTTAGTGGTCTGGTGGACCTGATTTGCAGAGATCTGTTAAAACTGACTGCTAAAATTTCAAGAACTTCTTAGGAGATTATAGGTACAGTCAGGATTAAAATTAAGTGATATGATAAAGCTCCTCCCAGAAGCCATAAATTATCAAATGAAAAGTATAGTCTCTGGTGTAGGTAACCACCTTTGGAGCTGTTGGGCAGGGGCTTCCCAAGGATCCTCCCTTCAAAACAAACTAACAAAAACCAAAAACAAAGACAACACAGGTAAGGGAGTGGCAAGGGAGTCCTTGGTCACTCACTGGACTTGGTGGTGAGCCCTACTACTAACTGAAAGGTGCGGAGCAGGCAGGAAAGGAAAAAGGAAAGGTCATCGACAGTCCTACGGGGCTGTGAACCTTGGTCAAACAGTGGCATGGACATTACGATGTGGGGAAAACAACAGTTTTGATTGGTCTAAGGCCTGATCCACAGGAGAGAGCTCATGCATGCTACTTGTAAACTTGCCCATAAGTCCTTGGTTAGGGGTATGATTTTTCCTAGAGGAATAACAAACTAGTGTTATTTTTGATAAATGGACATAACATTTGTGCTGGATAGTTTTATGTCAACTTGATATAAATTAAAGTCCTCTAAGAGGAGGGAACCTCAATTGAGAAAAACGCTTCTACAAGATCAGGCTCTAGGCAATCCTATAGGGCGTTTTCTTAATTAGTGATCAATGCAGGAAGGCCCAGCCCATTGTGGATGGTGTCATCCCTAGGCTGGTGGTCCTGGGTTCTATAAGAAAGCAGGCTGAGCAAGCCAGTAAGCAGCACCCTCCACAGCCTCTGCATCAGCTCCTACCTCTAGGTTCCTGCCCTGTTTGAGTTCCTGCCCTGACTTCCTTTGATGATGAACAGTGCTGTGGAAGTGTAAGCCAAATAAACCCTTTCCTCCCCAACTTGCTTTTGGTGATGGTGTTTTTCAGAGCAATAGAAACTAACCAAAGCAGTATTAAACTGCTTCCAAACACTTACCTCTACCCCAAGAGTAGTCTCTCATCCCTCATTAGGGAATTTTCTTATTATAGTGGGTAGTCATTAACACAGACTCACAACTAGTAAAGACGCAAAAAATAAGTGATCCAAGTGTTCGGCCTCAGACAGAAAGTCCACGTCACTTCCTTCCCACTAGGCTCAGGAAACATCCCAGAAGAGGGAGAAGAAGGACTAAGTGACATAAGCTGGGAATGACTCTTGTGAGGTTCGTTTTGGATATGGGAATCATATATTCCTGTGAAATAAGTCTTCCCAAACCAGGATAAAGACAGGGTCAGGGGCAACTGTGATAACTTGCATTATAAAGTCTTGTTCTGCTACATATAATTTCCTTTAGCTTCATTGTCAACAGTGAAACATAGAGACATCTATACCTGCTGTATCCCAGGGCTGTACCAATGGAATGAGATTATGTAAGTAAAGCACTCAGGAGGTGTTCACCACCCATAGCAGAACCTAATGAATACAGCAATATTACTATAACTATATAATAGTATATAAAAATACACAGCTACACAGGCCGAGTCCCCTTTTACTAGTCATTTTCACACTGGATATCTTCATAATTTTACCTTCATGTCCTCTCTCCACTCATTCATACCATAACTCTTAGAAATTTCTGGTTGGAAAATCTGCATTTTTGCCATAGATGTAGCCAGACGAGTTAACGATTGCCGGCCACTTCCTCCAAGCCCAATTAGCAACGCATTTCCACCAGACTGCTTTAGAATGCGGCATATTCTTGATAAATGTTCCAGAACATACCTACCAAAGAATAAGTTATTTTCCATAGCAATTTACACGTACCATTTTATTATACATATTTGATAACATCATGCTGCACAGTAAATATATACAAAATTTTCTTTTCAGTTTTAACTAAAACATGCAGGAACTGGGGTTGGGGAAGTTCTTGCCTCAAAAGCCTAATGACCTAAGTTCAGATCTCCAGAACTCACATAACAGCTGGATGTAGTGGCGGTTCATCTGTATTTTAATAAATGAAGCTTGCCTGAAGATCAGAAAAGTAAAACAGTCACACTGTCCAGCACAGACCAGGCAGCAATGACACACACCATAGAAACCAGGCGGTAGTGGTGCATTCTTTAATCCCAGAACTAGAGAGGATTATAAAATGGAGGAGACAGCTCTCAGTCTTATTCTGGGAGGTAGGATCATCATTTTGGACTGAGGTAGAAGTAAGAGCCAGGGGCTGACTACTTTGCTTTTCTGGTCTCAGGTTGGACCCTAATATCTGTCTCTGAGTTTTTATTAATCATGCTTCAGCTGGATCTAATAAGCATTTGTGATCCCAGCACATCTACAGGAAATGGAGGCACAGATCTGAGAATCCTAGATGTCCATTAGGCCGGCTAGCCTGGCTTATGCAGTGGCAGAGGTCCTGTTTTAACAAGGTGGGAAGGTGAGCACTGACACCTGGAGGCTGTCCTCTGAACTCCATACACTGTCTGAAAACAATCAGGAGCTTCTTTTTATTAATATAGATTAAGGGGAGTGTTGGCTGAAACAGGCAACTTAATAAATTACCTGTACTTTATATTGTAATATATGTGACAGTTATTTACTATAGTTTAAAAATATTTCATGAAAATTTATAAATAGAAGTTTCAAACACATACTTAATGTAAAACACAGGTACTTAGTTTCTTGATGGCTTTTTGGACCCCATTTACTACGGAGGGATATCTTACTCAGCCTAGATAAAGGGGGGAGGACCTTGGTCCTGCCTCAAGTGATGAGACAGACTTTGTTGACTCCCCATGAGTGGCCTCACCCTTTCTGAGAGGTGGAGGGGGTAGGGTGGGGGGAAAGGTGGAGAGAGTAGGAGGAGGAGAGGCAGAGGGAACAGGAATTGATACGTAAAGTCAAAAACATTGTTTTAAAAAAATAAAATAATAGAAAAAATAAATAAAATATAGGTACCTAAACACAACAAGATTCATTCTACTTTTGTGAGTTTGATTATACTCATCTAGGCACTGGTCAACTATATCACTAAACTGCTGAACACTTGGAATTTCAACATAAGTTCGATCATCTCCTTCAAGATCAGGATTCATATAATCTCCAAACATGAGACTTCTTATGTCTTCTTCAGTTGTCTATAGAGTATAAATCATAAAGTTATAAAAGTTAAATTACAAAATAAATTTAATAAAATATATAAATGGTTTTATTTATGTCATGGGTTGATTGCTAGCTAATTACTTTAAATATTAAGATAGTAAACAATGTCTAAAATTAACAGGTAAAATGATAACCTTATCCGGCAACTAGAAAATTTTGTTGTTTTTTTTTTTTTATAAACTGGGAATAAAAGGATTTGTTTTTATTTTATGGGATTTTTGCTGGCTTGTATCTAATTATGTTGTGTGTGTGCTGTGCCTGAAGAGGCCAGATGTGGTCTTCAGAGCTCCTGGAGCTGGGAATGTAGGTAGTTGTGCACTGCCATGAAGGTGGTAGGAGTCAAACCCAGGTCCTCTACAAGAGCAGCCAGTGCTCTTAACTGCTGACCCATCTCTTCAGATGCTTTTTCTGTAGACCAGAAAACCATCTTTTCCGACTTGCTTTGCTAAGAGTAGTATATGAATTGGTACCATGCTATGTACTCTGTACGTTCTCATTAACAGCCATATAGAATAACCTAAAAACCTAAATAACTCCAAATAACCTCTATACCACATTCATTCTTCTATGGACTAATATCAAAATAAACTCCTACCCATAAGAAAAAGTAAAAAAAAAAAAGTGTGTTCAATAAAAAGCAAGTACATTTTTGTAAGATAAGTTCATTAAAATTACTCACAAAACCTCATTTTAACCTGAAAGCTTTTGATTGCTAAATACACTTACTGGAGCATTCTCTTTTCGCAGATGAGAAAAGACAGTATCAAATGGCTCCTTAAAGTGGTCCTTGATAACAGCTTTAATTAACTGGAAGAGCCAGTTTTGATCATCATCATTAATGAGACGATCATAAAACACGCGGAGAACCTCATGCACAAACAGGCGGATCATAGTGTGCTTGCTCTCTACAGCATCTCTCTCAATGAGCAAGCAGCCCCGGATGACACGTGAGAAATCACGCAGATTGAAAGTATAGTGAGATTTTGCAGGAGTGGGCAAAAGATTCTCCATAGATTGCTTATATATCTGTGGAGGAAAAATGCAACAATTCAAAAATGAAATACCTATAGTTCACAGCCCTAAAATAGTATAAATAATATTTCAGTTATCCTATTAGATTACATCTCTTTGGAAAGCATGTAAACATTGAGCCTAGCATGGAGTATGTTCAGTTTGATCTATAGCACTCAACCATGTATTATGAAGCTGAGTGAACTTAATAGTACCTCAACTTGGGTTCCCATTCACTGTCAGTGTTCCACTTACAAGCAATCTGGAAGTTATTAAGCAGTTTAAAATTGCAATAGAAGTTAAAATCAGGTGAAGGAGGGTTCATCTGTATTTCTGTGCTTTGATTGGTTAAATAAAAAAGCTGCCTGGGCCATTTGATAGGGCAGGACTTAGATAGGCAGGGAAAAGAAAAGAGGATGCTGGGAAGACTGGGTCAGAGCCAGTCGCCATGAGGCCCGCGCCGCAGAAGGAAGTACTGTAGATCCGTCCAGTAAGTCACCCACCTCGTGGTGACATACAGACTTTTATAATGGGTTAGTTTATGAGGTGAGGGCTAGCCGGGAAGAGGCTAGAGATAATGGGCAAGGCAGTATTTAAATGAATATAGTCTCATGTGGTTATTTCCGGCAAGCAACCAGCTGCTGAGCGGGCCAGCGGCTGGGGGCTTGGGAGCCAGGCACTGGGAACACAACCCACACCTCTCCTCTAATTACAACAATCAGGTAACTCATTCTAAAGCACCCCAAATAAAGAAGAAATAATGTCTTTGAGATTAGCAATGACTTTAAATCCATCAATTCTTTCCCTTCCTTCCTATTAGACTCCTCTTATTCTTCTTTTATCTTAATTGGCAAAATATAGAAACAAAGTATATTTTTCCTGAATGATGTATTCATCATAGAAAGTTAATTCACTTTAAAAAGGTTAATTAATCTTTTAATATATCCTGACAAGAAAGAAAGACAAGACTATTTTTCATTTGCATATGTTTGTAGTTTATCCCCTGCCTACCCATGGTAGATCTCTAATGCTTCAATGAGAGAAAAAAAATCTCCTCTACATGGCCAAGGCCTGCTCACTCCAAGTAATATTTTAAATATTATATTATACCAAAAATAAATATTATATTATACAAAAAAAGCACTTTCCTATATCAGAATAAATCTTCCACTTAGTCATGGTTTGAATCTGAAATGCTCCCACTAAACTTTAACTCATGTTAAAGGCTTGAATGGCAGAAGATGGGCTTTGGGAAGAGATTATATCCTGCACTCTGACCTAGACGGGTTCATAGCACAGGAGACAGAAGAAACTACAAGGTGTGGCCTAGTGGGAGGAAGTAAGTCACTGTAGGCATGCCCTTCAAAGATATACCTTGTACCCAGACCTCTGTTTATCAAGCGTCCAGACAGTTTAGTTTGGTGAGATTATTACTAAATTACCTTTGAGTGCATTATTTTCCCTGTTAACACTTGATATGAGGTTGGTTCTGGCTTATGAGTAAGGGCAGATAACACACCCTGAATCAGGTGTTCTTTGACCACATGGGCATTAGCATTTTATTCCCATCCTTGCATGCTCTAAGTTTTCACCGAAATGTATGTGGTCTGAATAAAAGCAATGTGTATATAATAAGATGCTTACATTTATTATCTTAAAAAATTACAGCCACAAGACCAGGTCAGTCCCTAGCCTAATTGTCATCAAAGAGGCTTCCTCCAGCAGCTGATGGGAGCAGATGCAGAGATTTACAGTTAGACCTTAGGCAGAGCTCAGAGAATCCCACAGAACAGGGGGAGAAAAGATTGTAGGGGACAGAGAGGTTGAGGACACCAGTAGAACACAGTACACAGAATCAACTAAGCAGGGCTCACAGGGCCTTACAGAGACTGAAGTGGCAATCACAGAGCCTGCATGGGTCTGCACTGGGTCTTCTGTATATATAATATGGTCGTTAGCTTGCGGGACTCCTAACAGTGTGAGTGGGGGTATCTGTGATTCTTTTACTTGCTCTTGGGACCCCTTTCCTCCTACTGAGTTGCTTTACCCAGCTTGATATGAAGGTTTGTGTCTAGTCTTATTGCGTCTTGTTATGCAGTGTTTGTTTGGTGTCATGGGAGGCCTGCTTTTATTCTGAAGGAAAATGGAAGAGCAGTGGATCTTAGGCAGAACAGAGGTGGGCAGGCTGGGAGGAGTGGAGAAAGGGAAGACTGCAATTGGGATGTATTGTATGGGAGAAGAATAAATAAAAAGAAAAAAGTATGAAGAACAATAAGGAAGACAGAAAAGAGAAAATTTAACAAATACCACAGTGGGCACCTAACCATCAAGAAAATGATTATGATATGGTAGGTACTGGTTATGAGCAAGTTTCTTACAACCTTTGGAAACATGTATCCTATCTCATTTTAGTGATTAAACATTAGGCCTCCAGAAGGTCAAACTGCTTGTCTTAGAACATCCAGTTAGGGATAGCAGCCAAAACTCAACCCCAGTTAGGTTCTCCATTTTCAAAAATCTATGATCTTCCTGCTCTTAAACCATCTGAACAGGATTTCTGGAAAAAGGAAACCACAGATAGCCCAGGGAATAACAGTTTTTAAGAAGACCAAGTAAGGGAAGTATCTGACACTGACACATTTTACACTGCATTACTGGCTCACCTCCATAGTCCCACTGACTATCTGGTGTCCAACGATAAAGTACTCTGGAGGAAATTCATGAGACCTAAGGTAGAATGCCATGATTGATGAGAAAATCCGGACCATAGTTTCATCACTGAAAGAATTGATAGTGCAGATATTGAAATGTCGAATAAAACGGGGAGTGACTGCATTCCTTCCACCACCTGGAGGACCCATGGCTGCTATCAGTTCTATGTCAACCAGTGTGATTTTACTGGTGTCCTTAAGGTCATACCTAGAAAGCACACACAAAGACAAAGAAAGGAAAGATAAAATGAAGCACAGATAACCTTAGGAATTTAATCTTAGCTTTAGCTTTTGTAAAGGGAATAACTATAAGTTAGGGGTGACTGTTCCACTTTGCCTAGGACGAGTCTGTTTTGTGCTTGTTAACATCAACACCGTCCTTTTATTCTTAGCAGTGTCTCAGTTTGAATACTGAAGTATACATCACTCTGGTATGGTAAAGTCCTGATCTTCCTATCATCTAGGGTCTTATCTTTAGAGTGTATTAACAATGTCTAAATATTACCCATACAACTTGTATACAGAGAAGACTCCACTAGAGAAATACAAAGCTTCAAAGAAGTCCTAATCATTATCCAAATAATAAAATTTAGTTGACTATTTCCATTTGGTTAAGTTCTTCAATATTGAAGCTTTCATCAGAAGGTGTGAAGAATGGGGAGTTGGGTTCAACGGCCTTGCAAGAAATAATGCTTTTACAACAAATAATGCCAGGACATCCATATGTAGAAAAATAAATGTAAGCACTGACTTTATACACCTTTCACAACAATTAATTAAAATTGGATCACAGACCAAAACATTAAGTGCAAAACCATCACAGTCTTAGAAGATAACGTTGGAGAAAAATCCTAATGACTTTAGGTACAGTTGGTTTTTAAACTGTGGTAACAAAAGCCCAAACTGTGAGAGAAATTATTGAAAATGGGATCTTCATTAAAATAAGAACTTCTATTTGTGAAAGGCAATAAAGAAGATAAGACATGGATTAGGAGAAAATATATATACTGGGTTTTACTTTGTAGGGCTAGCCTCCTGAGTGCCGGGATTATGGGACTGTGTTACCATACTCATCTTAAAACCAAACATAATATCACCATAACAATTTGTGAAGGTTAGTTTTAATTGTCAAAATTTACAATTCCTCAGGAGATGGGCCTCTGAGAATATCTATGTGAGATTACCTTAATTACATGAATTGAAGTGGGAAATCCTGTGCACTTTGGATCCTAGGTTGTGTAAGAGTGGAGAAAGCAAGCTAAACTTTGTGCCTCATTCTCTTCTGACTGCAGATGGACTGTGAATAGCTGTATGAGTCCCTGATGCCCTGGTTTCTCTACACCATGGTAGACTGTAACCTGGAAGAGCTACAATAAGCTCCTTTTCTCTTAAGTATTTTATCATAGTAACACGAAAAGAAATTAAGATACTAATTACACTAGCTATTTATGTAGCTGGTGTTTATCTGATGCAGTTTAAAATATATTCACAAAATATTTTCATACAGCTATCTGTAGCAATATTAACGTGTCTAAACCTGAAAACAACCAAGATATCCTTCAACAGGTGAGTAGACTAACAAATTATAGAACATCTATACAAAGCAATATTAACCGAGCACTAAGAAAACATGAAGAAATTCAAATGTGTATTACTAAGTAAAAGAAGTCAGTCTAAAAATGACATACACTGAATCCAATTATGTGACTGCTACAATTTAAATCTGGAATAGTTTCCAAGGATTAAAAAAAAAAAGGCTTGGTAGCCAGCATGAGAAGCAGTAGAACTCTGAGAGATGAGGACTAGCAGAAAGTATTCAGGTCCCTGGAGATCTGCCTTTGAAAGGACAGAGAGAGACACAGTATCTTCTTCTGTGCTTCCCAGCTATAATTAAGCAGTTTTGTTTTCCAGGGTACTTCTACAGCTGATAAGTACCTTCAGCAAAGTGGCTGGATACAAGATTAACTCCCTAAAAATCAGTAGCCCACTTATATACAAATGTCAAACAGACTGAGAAAAAAAAATCAGGGAAACAACACCCTTCGTAATAGCCTCAAATAATATAAAATATCCTGGATAACCTAACCAGCAAATGAGAGACTTGTATGATAAAAACCTCAAGTCTCTGAAGAAAGAAACTGAAGAAGATATTAGAAGATGGGAAGATTTCCCATGCTCATGGATCAGTAGGAGTAATAAAAATGGCCATCCTACCAAAAGCAACCTACAGACTCAATATAATCCCAAAGGAAATTTCAACATAATTCTTTACAGATATTGAATGGACCATACTCAATTTCATATGGGAAAACAATCAAACAAACCCCAGATAGCTAAAACAATCCTGTATAATAAAAGAAATTCTGGAAATAACACCATTCCTGATTTCAAGTTATACTACATAGCTATAGTAATAAAAACCACATGGTATTGGCATAAAAATAGGCATGTTGATCATTGGAATAGAATCAAAGATCCAGACATAAATACACATATCTATAGACACTTAGTTTTTGATGAAGTCAGAATTACACCATGGAAAAAAGAAAGCATCTTCAAAAAATGGTACTGGACTAATAGGATATTGGCATGTAGATGAATGCAAATAGATTTATATTTATCAACCTGCACAAAACCCAAGTCTAAATTCATCAAAGATCTCAACATAACAACACTGAATCTGATAAAAGAGAAAGTAGGGAGTAGCCTTGAATTCATTGGCATTGAAGAACCACTTCCTGAACAGAACACCAATTCCACAGGCACTAAGATTGAGATTATGGGACTTCATGAAACTGAAAAGCTTTTGTAAAGCAAAGGACACAGTCACTAGGACAGTTTACAGAATGGAAAAAGATTTTCACCAACTCCACATCTGATAAAGGGCTAATATCCAAAACATATAAAGAACTCAAGTAACCAGACATCAACAAGCCAAATAATTCAATTAAAAATGGGGGTTACAGATCTAAACAGAGATTTATCAATAGCGAAATTTCAGATAGTTGAGAAACACTTAAAGGTTCAACATCCTTAACCATCAGTGAAATGCAAATAAAAACTACTTTGAGATTCCATCTTATACTCATCAGAATGGCTAATATAAATACAAGTGACAGCACATGCTGGTGAGGATTTGGAGCAAGTGGAACACTCTTCCATTGCTAGTGGGAGTGCAAACTTGTACAGCCACTATGGAAATCAATATGGTGGTTCCTCTGAAAATTGGGACTCATTCTACCTCAAGACCCAGCTATACCACTACTGGGGCATATTCTCAAAGGATGCTGCATTCTACCACAAGAACACTTGCTCAATTATCTGCATAGAGGCTTTATTCATAATATCCAGAAATTGGAAACAACATAGATGTCCCTATATCAAAGAATGGATAAAAAATGTGGTACTAAAATTAGTGGAAAAAAAAGAGAATATATGAATTTGAAGAAAAGCAGGAAAGGGTATGTGGGAGGGCTTGAAGGAGAGGGAAGGGGGAGCTGTTGTAGCTAAACTGTAATCTCAAAAATAAAAAAGTATGACAAACTCTTCAAAATGGAGTATTACTCAGCTGCTTAAAAAATGACATCATGAAATATGCAGGTAAATGGATGGAATTTAAAAAAAAAAACATCCTGAGTGAGGCAACCCAGAACCAGAAAGAAGAACAAGGTATGTACTCACTTATAAACAGATATTAGCTGTTAAGTGAAGGATAATCCCACTACAGTCCACAGACCCAGAGGGTGATGTGGGATGAACTTCTGTATATGTGCTGCTTTTATTGGCTAATGAATAAAGCTGTCTTGGCCAATGGCTTCTCAGAGTAAAACCAGGTGGGAAATCCGAACAGAGATATATAGAGAGAGTAGGCAGAGTCAGGGAGATGCCTTGTAGCTGCTGAAGGAGACAGACACTGGAACCTTACCTGATAAGCCACAGCCTCATGGCAATACACAGATTAATAGAAATGGGTTAATTTAAGATACAAGAGCTAGGTAAGAATACACCTAAGTCGTTGGCCAAGCAGTGTAGCAATTAATACAGTTTCTGTGTGATTATTTGGGTCTGGGCAGCTGGGACATGAACGAGCATTCTCTTTCTACAAGAGGGTTAAGTAACAGAGTTCTAAGGGGGTACTACATGGATCTCCCTAGGAAGAGGAAATAGAAAGGATTGTGTGGGTGGACTGAGGGTGGGTATGGGAACAGAAGGGATCAGGTAGAGAAGGGAAGGATGGAGGAAGAGATGACTGGAATTGTTGGGGAGCACTTAGGAGGTAATGTGGAAACCTAGTGCAGTGGAAGCACCTTAGAACTTATGAGGATGACCCTCGTGAGGACTCCTAGTAATGGAGGCTATAGAGGCCAAACCAGCCATCATCTTCAGTAACAAGCAAGACTTCCAGTGGTGGAGGGCAATGAAATGATTCCTAATGATATCCTGCTATGCTCAAAGATCAGTGCCTCCCCAGTCATCATCAGCGAAGCTTCTTCCGGCAGAGAAGCAGAGATCCACAGCCAGACATTAGGCAGAGTTCTGGGAACCCCATGGAAGAGGGGGAGGAAGGACTGTAGGAGCCAGAGGGGTCAAAGACACCAGGAGAACATGGCTCACAGAATCAGCTAAGCAGGGCTCACAGGAGTTCACAGAGACTGAAGCGGCAATCATGGAACCTGCATGGGTCTGCACTAGATCCTCTGCATATATTGTTAGCTTGTGGGACTCCTAATAGTGAGAATGGGGGTGTCTGTGACTCTTTTGCTTATTTTTTTTTTTTTGTTTTTCGAGACAGGGTTTCTCTGTAGTTTTGGAGCCTGTCCTGGAACTAGCTCTTGTAGACCAGGCTGGTCTCGAACTCACAAAGATCCGCCTGTCTCTGCCTCCCGAGTGCTGGGATTAAAGGCGTGCGCCACCACCGCCCGGCCTCTTTTGCTTATTCTTGAGACCCTTTTCCTCCTACTGGGTTGCCTCATCCAGTCTTGATATATGTTTGTGCCTAGTTTTATCGCACCATGTTTGGTTGATATCTCTGGGAGGCCCACTCTCTTCCAAAGGAGAGCCAGAGGAAGAGTGGATCTGGAGGAGAGGAGAGGTGGGGGGCTGAGAGGGTGGAGGAGAGGAGGCTGTGGTAGGGATGTACTATATGAGAGGAGAGTAAATAAAAAGAAAAAACACTTTAAATAAATTATTTACCAATGTCCACAATCAAAAAACTGTCGTAATAACTCAATAGGAGGCTGGGCGCCATATTTCTCCAGTGAGGGCATATTCATATCATCTATAAATACTACACACTTCTTTCCCATAGGTGGCCCAAATACTCCCTTGCGCCTTTTGTCCAATCTAGCCATGATGATGTTCTAAAAATTTAAAAAGAAAAAGTATATTTACCTATGACAGTATTACAAACTTAATATTATCATCATTGATTAAAGTCAGTATTAAGATCTACATGGCCAGTATCCATTGTATGCTAGTAACAGCTACTGTTTTCTAATTAGTCAAAGGCTTAACATAAAAGTTAACATTAGGAAAAATTACTAACAATCTTTGAGAGGAAATAATGTTATGTGTTTAATTACTCTAAGTTACTCTTACTTAAAATGATACTAAACTTTAGACTTAACATCATTTCAAATAACGTGTGTTGAAATGCTCCCCTGCACTTAGAGTTATCATAGGTATTTACATGATAAGCTTGCATTCCATATACAAATCTATAATTCTATAATCCTTTTTTCACACTGGATACCCCTTTACCTAAGGTTTAAAAGCATTATTTTTTCAACCTTTGTTTTTTTTTATAGTCAACATAAATGTATATGCTTTTAAAGATATTTCTGATAAGTTTTAAACATGCTTGTCTGTTGTAAAACTGAATACCAAGATTATTTTATTAAAAAATTTTACAGTATGCCAACTTAGCAAGACTTTTGAATTAAGAACAGAAATAGGGTTGGGGAGAGTAAGTAGGCACAAATTTAGGAAGAGATGCTAAGTGCGGCAGTTACAAGGAGCTTCATGAACTAGCTTCCGTTTGTTATATTTAGGGGCAAAAGAAGATCATGTAATAGATCACAGTGGACCAACAGGTGAGCAGCCACACAGCAGAGTATAGAAAAAGAACTGAATATTCTCCTGTGCCCGCCCACCACTCTTCTATGCATACATGTGAATGTCTCTTAGACTTTCTTCTCCAGTTAAATCAATCATTGTTTCTCAAGTCAAAATTAATGATAAATCTTAAAGGGCTAACGTACAAGTGTTATCTTTCGAGCCACAGATTTGCAAAGTTGCATATTTAACATATAGCTTTAAATATTTTGATATTTATCAAATAAGATAACGTATAATGGTTACAAACCTGAACCTGATTGGCACTGGTCCGTGCAGAGAAGTTCACATAGAACGGGAAGAACTTGTCTTTTTCCAAGTGGTTCATCAGCTTATCCTTTACATATACTGACTTTCCTGTACCAGTCGGACCCACAAAAAGCAGTGGCCTTTATGAAAACAGTGAATAACATAATTCAAAATGGAAGAAAGTATAAAAGCATTTTTCTCGAAAAAAAAAACCGTCAAGTATTTAAAAAAAACTTTAAATAGCTGGGTGGTGGTGGTGCATGCCGTTAATCCTGGGGCTTGGGAGGCAGAGGCAGGCAAATCTTTGTGAGTTCGAGGCCAGCCTGGTCTATGAGAGCTACTTCCAGAACAGGCTCCAAAGCAACAGAGAAACCCTGTCTCAAAAAAAAAGCAAGAAACAAAACAAACAAGAAAGCCAAAAACAAAGAAAATAAACTCTTTAAATAGTAGTCAAGTCATTTCTCCCTAAAACTCCACACGTCTATAATTGTTCATGAAGACCAGTAAAGCAGAGCCAAGCAGACAGCTCAGCAGGTAGAAGCCTGCCTGCCAGCCTGATGCCCTGAGTTTGGATCGCTGGAGTCCATGTAACAATGGTCCTGGTAGCTGGTGTACTAAAGCGGGACGAGAAGCAGAGATAAGAGTATTCTCCAAAAGGTTACTGATCTACTCGTCCCGAGAGACTAAACCTGTACATAAAATGCATAGATAGAGAGGTGGTGGTTTTGTATGTGTGCATATGTATGTATAGGCATGCTCAGGCACCAGACATATGGAGTTCAGAGACGACCATGGTGGTACTCCTAGGGTACTTGCCACCTTTCGTTTGAGGCAGGGTTCCTCACTGGTCTGGAACTTTGCCAAGAAGGCTAGGCTAGCTGGCCCATGCGCTCCCAGGGTTCTGCCTGTCTCTTGTCTCCCATCTTGCCAGGGTTGTGATTACAAGCATGCACCACCACGCCTGTTGCTTTTTATATGGAGTCTGGTTCTGCATCTTATGAATAAATACTTAACTGACTGAGCCATTCCCCCATCCCAGAACATATAGCTTTTCGATAGTAACAATGCAGGTGATTTCTGGTGACGTAAGAGGCAATGAACTACGGTTCTGTTAAAACTTCAGAGTGAGCAATAAGAGAGCCGAATTCTAGGTTTTCCAGTAGTAGTAAATGTCATTTAGAACATGCTAATTAATTCCCTGCTGTGGTCTTAGTTACCTGAAACTCAATGACTTCAAAGTTCACTTTTAAAAATGCTACCATTTTATTAGAATGGTACTATTTTATTTAGAATTCATGTTTACAATAGAGTTTCTTACTTTGCATAGGTAATACTCAAATCCATTAGGAAAGTATATCTAATTGTGTCCATTGTAGGGACTATGATATCTTGAATCTTGGTACGCTTGTCTTCCAAATTAGAACTTTTAATTAATTCATTCCAGTGGAGCCAGCGACCTCGGTTTTTTAGCTGTAGGAAAATATGTTTTAAAATATTACAACTGTGCACTTGCTACATCTGAGAGAATCTGTTCAATACTTAACCACTTGCTTGGAAAAATGGGGGCCTTTAGATAAAATATAACAACTGTAACACAAGTGACAAGGAAAAGTTAACTCAGTCAAAAGATGGGTAAAGGACACAAACATGCAGTTGACAAAAGAATAAATACAAACGGGCCCCAGACGGCAGCCGCAGTAAGGGTTTGTGACTTGAGACACCATCGGAAGAGAGCCTATGGTCCTGGATGACAGGGACTTTACTGTCTTTTTGAAAAGTAAGTTTTATTAAAAATTCTAAATTAAGAGCACTGGCTGCTCTTCCAGAGGACCCAGATTCAATT
>JAQHUG010000143.1:4987343-5017114 GCA_028555095.1 Dicrostonyx torquatus
CACTAGAAATCATTGTCTTGAGGGTGGCTGGGAGATTGGTATGAATGGAAAATAGGATTTTGACTTTTGAATTTTATTCTATGTACATGTCTTATTTGACTAAAGAAAACCATTGCCCCCACAACCCCGATTTTTAATCAGGAATGAATCTACATAAGTCTTATGAAGTGACCTGAACCATCTGATAAAGTTGCAAGCTTGGGTTTATCAAAGAACAAAAATTTTCTAAAAATATACAAAATTATATACAGATGGACAATTCCTGGGATCATTTTATGAAGCTAATGATAATAACTGTGGAAGAATGTGAAGACATCCTCTTAAAAAGACATCCCTAAATGTAAGGAGAAACGGATCAACAAACTTCACGTAAAACATTTCTGCAGGGCGGGAAGTGCGAAGGAAGGCGTGAGGAGGGGTTCCTGGTCATCAGGAAATCCTGAGAGACTTTCCACGGTGAAAAGATTGTATTGCATTTTATTTACTTATTTGTGTGTGTGTGTACACGTGCACACACACACAAGCATATGTGTGGCGGTTGAAGGACAGCTGTTGAGGGTTGACTCTGTCCTTTCCACTCTTGTGAGTACCAGAGATTAAACTCGTCAGGCTTGGCAGCAAATGCCTTTAGGGATAGATTTTGTTTTTGTTTTTGTAGCAACAAGGTAGAGGAGAAACAATGAGAGGGAAATTGAAGGAGGGTTCATCTGTATTTCTGTGCTTTGATTGGTTAAATAAAATGCTGCCTGGGCCATTTGATAGGGCAGGACTTAGATGGGCAGGGAAAAGAAAAGAGGACGCTGGGAAGACTGGGTCAGAGCCAGTCGCCATGAAGCTCCCTCCGCAGATTGAAGTACTGTAGATCTGTCCGGTAAGTCACCCACCTTGTGGTGACATACAGACTTTTATAATGGGTTAGTTTATGAGGTGAGGGCTAGCCGGGAAGAGGCTAGAGATAATGGGCAAGGCAGTATTTAAATTAATACAGGTCTCATGTGGTTATTTCGGGCATAAGCAAGCAACCAGCGGCTGAGCGGGCCAGCGGCTGGGGGCTTGGGAGCCGGGTGCTGGGAACATACAACCCCCACACCTCTCCTCTAATTACAACAGGAAATGCTACTGTCACACCATGGAAGAGAAAGGGAGGGCAGAGCGCAGGAAAAACAATGTGGCAGATTGGAGAAAGGCATACACAGGGAATAAAGATTTTTAAAAATTTTCTTTTGTTTCCCTTTGCTCACAATTGCCATAGTGTCAGATCTTCTGGATCTTCTTCGAACTCTAGACACTAGCTAACAAGGGCTACTACTAATGTCTCCCTAAATCCTCCATGGACTGTGCCTGCATCCTCCCATCTGGCTGGATCCCTTCTCCCAGTCTGTCATAGTTTCTATGCTGCCTATATGTGTGCTTAGCACTAAGACAAAACATCAATGAATCTAAAGCACATGAGTTTAATACTGCATCACCCCATCAAGGACTATCAATATGTGGTCTTTCATTGAGAATGCACAGCTCGAGCTCATTCTGACGTACTTTGAGTTATTTTTAGAATCAGATGCCAGGTCAGGCAAACTTCGTGCCCCAGCTATTCTTCAGTGATCATCAGAAAAGCTGCTTTGGTTCATACAAAAGGTCTTTCTGAATACAAATATCATTTTCTATAACCACATTTTAATTTAAAACCACCTTAACATGAAACAAACCATGATCCAAACACGCGTGTGCTTGCTGGTGGGCTCATTTTCCAGCACGGTACAGAGAAGGATCTCAAAGAGGCGTGTGAGGGAGACGACCGCATTGATGTTACTTGTGGGAATCAGTTCCTGCAAAGCGAAAACAAGGAAATGCTTTTTATATTTCACATCTCATTTGGAGAAGAAACGTAAATCATTTTATAAAAACTGGTAAGAACACATACAGTATTGATATATTCTTTATAACATTTAAACTTATAGAAAACAAAGTGTAGGCACAATTAAAACATCTCTCTAAGATTTTTAGTTTGGCTTATTATATAACAAAATTGTACATAATGTATTCTTATTCTAAATCCCATGATAAATAGAAATTATGTGCTATACAAGAATAAATAAAATTCTAAAGAGAGTGGAAATCAAGTCTTTTACAGCCATTCATTCAGTTATCTATTCTATGTTTATGAAGGACATATTATACTTATAGCCATAGAGCAAAGTGGGAGATGTGGAAATAAGAGACACGATCCCTGAAAAGGAGCAACACCAAAACAAAACAGGAACGTATAATACAGTGAGATACTTATATGGAGGAGGCAGTCTCAGAAGAGAGAGATGGGGCGAGAGTACTCAGGGCAGACATAGGCCCAGAAATTGATTTCAGGGAAACTGGAGAAGGATAAATAACAAAAGTCCTTCCCAAGGAAAAAGAAAACTGAATTATCAAGGAAAATAAAAGTTAGGAAAATAGAGGAGGGGAGGAAGTTTAGGGCAGTAGAATTATGTCACAAACACAAGAAGATACAGACTACTAAGGTGAGCCTACAGGATAGAAAGACAAGAGGACAAAAAATTATGCTTGGAAAGCAGGCAAGAATCAGACCCCAAGAGTCATATGGGCTTTGTTAAGGGTGATTATAGGAAGAAGGCTCCAGCCGGGCGGTGGTGGCGCACGCCTTTAATCCCAGCACTCGGGAGGCAGAGGCAGGCAGATCTCTGTGAGTTCGAGACCAGCCTGGTCTACAAGAGCTAGTTCCAGGATTGGCTCCAAAGCTGCAGAGAAACCCTGTCTCAAAAAAACAAAAAAACAAAAAAAACAAAAAAAGGAAGAAGGCTTTAAAGAAGGATTTTAAGTAGGGAATGAACAGCACGGGTGGGCATTTCGAATCTCCATTCTAACTGTGAGGTGTGGACTGAACCAGAGCAGTGCTACTGGGATGGTCCAGGAAGGAGAGAAATCAGAAGTGAAGCCTGAGCTGTGGGAATAGCTGGAGAGAAGACAAATGCAAAGATTACCAAGGAGGATATACACCCACACTGCTTTAAAACTGCTGCATATAGAAATGAAAAATATGGAAAGGAAGCCAGCAGTCATTACCTCGAAAGATGAAGCTTATTTTGGATTATTTGCTGGTATAGTAGTAGGGATTTAAAACTGACTGACTGCTAAGAACTTTTACTTTCCCTATGAAGTCACCATAAATAATATTTGCAATGTGGAATTGTCTAGTGTTTTTCTTTTAATACCATATCTTTTCTCTTTCTTAAATCCTATTATAGGATGGAAAGCCATTGACTTTCTTTCTGTGTCAATATACTGTGTTCATGTATGCTTATGCATAGGTGATCATCACTGAATTGTGGTCTTCTGAAAGATCCTTCTAATTATAATGCCAAAAATTTATGGTAAAAGATCTTTGAAGATGTAACTAAGAATCTGGAGAAATGACATCATTATGAATTATCCAGTAGGCATGAAGTCTAAAACGCGAAGAGCAAGAGAAAAATGCCACAGAGAGAAGACCATATGAAGCTGGAAGAAGGGACGGGAGCTTGTAGCCATGAGCCTCAGAACTGGAGCCACCAGAATCTGGAAGATAAAGGAAACATTCTCCCTTAGCATTTCCAGGAAAGCATAGCTCTGCCAACGTACTGATGTCAGCCTCTAAGCTCCAGAACCATTGGAAAGTAAAAGTCTGTTACTTAAGAAATCACATTTGAGTAACTTGTTATGACAGTCTCAGGAAAATAGTACAGCATAAAGAATCTTCATAAAATGCTAAAAGCTCATGTGAGTTTAAAAAGATACATATTTAAAATATTTTAAAATCCATTTTTATTAAAGTGTGTGTGCGTGTGTACACATGTGCACATCTAGTGTAGGTGGGCACCAGAGACTAGAGTTGGAGTTGTAGACACTTGTGAGCCACTCAGCATGGGAGCTGGGGACTGAATGTAGCTCCTCTACAAGAGCAGTGTGTATTCTTAACCACTGAGCTATCTCTCTAGCACCTAAAATAGTTTTAAAATATAGAACATAATTGGGATTTTTAAAGGTCTAGAAACTATGACTTGATATAAATAGTGTAGTTAAAGTAAATTTAACCTTTTAAGTTATTTGTAATTTAAGAAGTATAAAACCAAGGAAGGCTGGGCATAGAACAGACATGCTTGCAATCCCAGAACTTGGGAGGTGGAGGCAGGAGGATTAGAAGTTTAAGGTTATCCTCAGTTACATAGTGAGTTCAAGGACAAAAATAATAAATAAATAAAACAAAGGTAAAGAAAAAAAAACTAGCTTTAGTTAGTCATTCTAGCATAGCAACTATAGATTTAGTTAAGTTGAACAGAACCTTCTGAAACTGGAGTGAGTCAGAGAATTATAGTGCTGTTACCTTGCATTTCTTCCTGCGGAACACTAAAGAAGGTGGCACTAGCCACTTGAAAAGTTCTTTCAGCAGGGTTTGATGTTCTGGTTCATTTAGAGGCTCTTTCAATGAATTCAACCATGAAGCCACAAGCGGTTCCCATCCTAACTGTGATGGTTCCAAATATATCATGCCACAACGACTCACAGTAGCAGGCTGGAGAAGAAGCAGAGTTCCTTTTACCTGACAACTCTCAGCAGCGCTACGTCCGTTCACAGTCTAGGTCTGCCTGTTTCTACAGTTTAACACACACCAGATATCCCCTGGACAGAAAACTATTTCCAGTCAGGTCCTTAGACATTCTATACCTCTTCGTGTGTATACATCATCCAGTCACAATTTGAAATGCCCAAACCTAGTTAATCTCCTTGAAGACGTCTTGACTCTTCTGTAAAACTAGGTCAAATACAAATATCTTCTAAGGTCTTTCTGTCCCCATTACCCCATGGATACCAATCTCCTCCACACTGTAGACCACTTATGTGTAACTGTGCATTGGGAGGTAGTTACTAGCATGCTTCTCATCCTTTTAAACATACATTGAGTCTTATTCATCTCTCTATCTCCTGTGTTAAACCCATTTTAGGACACAAAATATTTTGATTTAATTAACAAATAAACAAATACACCACTATTATATTATGAACTTACGGAAGCCTGTGAAAGGTCCATTGTTTCAAAGATGAGGCTCATTTGAGGAGACATTTGAATGATTTCTCCACTCATCAGGCAAAGCTAAAGGCAAATATTTTTCAAATATTTTAAAATTTAGAATAATAAAACCCCAGAGATAGATATCGGGGCTCAAGCTGAAGATCAGAAAAGCAAAGCAGCCAGCCACTAGAGAGCTCTTGCCTCTATCCTCAGCATAACTGCAGACTTCAGTGATCTCCACCAAACCTCCAACTGCAGACTATAAGCTTGAGCTCCTGTTTCCTCCTGTCTCATATCCCTCTCTAGTGCTGGGATTAAAGGTGTGCACCACCATCGCCTGGCCTCTATGGCTAACTAGTGTGGCTGCTGGGATTAAAGGTGTGTGCCACCACCGTCTGGCCTGTATGGATGACTAGTGTGACTAGTTTTGCACTCTGATCTTCAGGCAAGCTTTATTTATTAAAACACAAATAAAATATAAAGTACCACTATAAAATAGAATGAACATGTGCTATGATATAAAGACATTAGTATGGCTGGAAATCAGAAAAAAACTAGTCTAGACCCATATTTATGAAGTTTCCTTAAATTCTTTAATCAAAAACACTTCTTCTTTTATTAAATATGTTCAAAAACTCGATTGAATTCATCCTTTTTCTCAAATACTTATCTTTTCCATTATTATTAGAGCTACTTTATCTCAAGCTCCTTGGCTTTGAGATCACTAAATTTTAATAGTATCAGTAACTATTAAGTATTATTAATTATATTAATATTAATAATAATTAATATTATTAACTTTTATGTCAAATTATTTCGCTACAAAGTCTTTCCCACATATACTCTTCCATTTTCTCTTCGCTCCTACAATCACCACTCCAGACTTGTCAGTCATAAGTCAGCGGTGAAGCACATAACCTTTCTGCCTTCAACTCCTTACGTACAAAATAGAGTGGCAGAGTTGCACTGTGTAATATGGTAGCGACTAGCCATAACGAACTATTTGTATTTAACTTATCAACGTCAAATTAAATAAAGTTTAAAGTTCAGTTCTTTAACACTTTTATTTTCCTGGTGCCAGAGATGGGAGTGAGGCCTTACGTGTGCTAGGCCGCCACTCCACTTCTGAGCTGTCTCCGCATCGCACACTGAGTTCTCCTATGATACTAAGGCATTCTGCAAATGAAATATTAACAAGCCGCAGGTGGCTGATTGATGCGGATATTTCCAGAACTGTAGAGCGTTCTACCTGAGACAACACATCTAGGATACTTTTAAACGTGTATCAGGTTATAGCAATACATACTCTTCTACTTGCTACCGCGTTAGGATAACATCATTGCTCACCCTACTGTGCTGTCTACTAACTGCATACACCTCACCGTCACGTACAAGTCGGTCGTCAGTACAAGGTCGGTCGGTAGCCTTGCTGTAACCTACCAGGACCCAAGGATTCTCCTCTTAGCAAAACCCTCAGCTCTTGACCCAATCTCATTCTAACTGCAGCCTGGGCCAGGCTTCATAAGAATGAGCATTTTTAAAACAAGAGCATCTTATGTTCCTGACCACCCTGTATTAATTTATTTATTTGTCCCAGTCATTCATTTCATATAGCTAGAAATTTAGCTCTTGCCAAAAAAAAAAAACTAAGCAATTTTGAACTATTAAATTCAAGCACCTTCGCCTTTCTCTACAGCTCCTATCGTCCAGTTCTCCCTTTCCTCCGCCACTGACACCTAATACACGTCCCCCACTTTTACTAAGAATAGATTTTCTTCTCACATAATATATCCTGATTACAGCTTCCACTCCTCTGCCCCTACCAGTTCTCCTTCCCTAACACACTTTCTCTTCATTTTTGTAAGGAATTTCTCATTATCCCCTTTGTTAGGTAAGTTCCATTGCTTTTACTATTCTCATGCCATTGTCTTTGAAGTCTTTTGTGTATTTCTAGGATTGCAACATCACCTTTGCCTGTGCCAGGCTGCTTATCTGTAGAGAACATCTCACAAAGCTAGCCTTTGGTAGAATGAATGGTGATTCAAGCATTTTAATTTCACCAGGTCTTCATTACTACCCTCATATACTTCTATGTTTCCCTAAGCCAGTGGTTCTCTACCTTCCCAGTGCTATGACCCTTTAATACAGCTCCTCATGCTGTGATGACCCCAACCATAAAATCATTTCATTGCTACTTCATAACTGCAATTTTGCCACTGTTATGAATCGTATATCAAATATTTGATATGTGGGATAACGGATACGTGACTCTAAAGGGTCATGACCCACAGGTTGAGAACCACTGCTAAGCAGCTTTGCTTCCCAGTTTGCGCTATGGCTTATTAAAATTCTCCTTACATCTGCCAAGTACTGAGCTGTACCACTTCATGAAGACAAGCTGTCATAAGGTTTATTTTCATCTTTCATCATCACCTCTGTCTATCCAAACTTTCTGGCTACACTCCACCTTTCATCTAATGTAAAAGCACCCTATATCTGAGTTTAAATTCTATCCTTCATCCTACTGATTAAGTCCTGCTTTCTGACTTATCAGTGCTTGTCAGTTTACTTTTTACTCTGAGTGCAATCAATATTACAAAGTGAAAATAAGGAAACATATAATGACCAACAATAATAAGGTACTTGAACATAATTTTGAGTACTAATTAAATGAATTTATTACTTAGTAGAACAGTAATTTCAAATATGTATGGAAATAAAATGGGCGGGGGGAATAGCCTAATGGTAGAGTACTTGTTTAACATATGCAAGGCCCCAGGGTTCAGTCCCCAGAGCCAGAAAACAAGTATAGAAGTAAACTAAAATGCAGTTAGATAAGAGAATACTAATGTAGGCATGAAGAAGAATAAGGAATAAAGTAGAATACAACAACACAAATACCTCATGTACATGGATCAAAACAGAAAAGCATTAAAGATATAAATCCATTAACAGGAAGCCCAAGACTTGCTAAAAACCAATTATTATTGGTTAAATGATGATCTCTAGAAGATGTACTGGCTTCTAGTATATCTACTGATACTAGATTATGGAATGTGCATGAATGAACCTTTGGGTATAGAGAATTTTATGCATCTTTATTTTGGTAACAGTTAAGAAAGTATACAAATACATTAAAATCATAGCATCTCTTTTTAGACTTTTATGCCCATTTACTCTTAATTAAAAGGAATATTATAAGATTTCCATTGTCTAGTTCTTTTATATACCGCTCATGTTCTAAGGTAACATTTTACAGATAAAAACTAACGTAGTCAATTAAAAAAAAAAGAAATAAGACTTCTTGTAAAATATTAAAGGTCTATATGAAATCATATCATTGAAATAACCTCATTTTTTATGGTATGAGTTTTTTGTTTACATGGATATCTATGTACCACATATGTGCAGTGCCAAGGACTGAGTTATAGGTGACTGCTAGACACCATGTGGGGGCTGAGAACCAAACATGAACCCCGGGTCCTTGGTTCCTTGAGGAGTAGCCAGTGCTCTTAAGGGCTAATCAATCTCTCCAGCCCAACTTGATTTGCTGATAGATTACTGTGGTGGCTTGGATAAGAGAGGCCTCCATAGGCTCATACATTTGAATGATGAGTCACCAGGGAGCGGCACTATTTGAAAGGATAAAAAGGATTAGGAGGTGTGTATGGCTTTATTGGGAGAAATTTGTCCCCTGGGTGTGGCCCATGCCAAGTATCTCTCTCTGCCTATGCATGCTGTAGCTCTCAGTTACTGCTCCAGTGGCTGCCTGCAGGCTCCATGTTCCCTGCCATGATGATAATGAACTAATCCTCTGAAACTGTAAGCAAGTGTTAGTTAAATGCTTTCTTTTGTAAGAGTTGCATTGGTCATGGTGTCTCTTCACAGCAACAGAACAGTGACTAAGACAATAATTATGTCAACACAGTAGCTTTAATATAATACACTTTCATTCTATTAAAAAGACTTACTATAGCATAGTCTTTACTAAAAAAGACAATTTACAAGTGTATTCAATTTTTACACACTTTAGCTCAAATGTATAATCCTAGAATTAATTATGTCTGAATAAGTTCCGCTCTAAACAATAGTGATTTACCTTTTTATTATCATCCAAGACCGTATTCATACTTTCTATCCACAAAGTGTCAATAGGACCATCAAATACAACCCATTTCCGGTCAGGTGATTCTGCTAAGGCAAATTCTCTAAACGTGTTTGCCACGATGCCATCAGTCCACTGAGGAGAAAAGAAAATGCTGAAAGGCCTCATTCATAAATTAAATTGGATTTATCATTAAAAACAGAAATACTTATAGTTTCTTGCTTTAATATACACTGACTACAGGCAAGAGTGTTATCTTGTAGATTACCTCATGAGACACGGGGTCAAACTGCCCAAAAAGCTGGCCCATAGTAATGGACTTCGGGTTTACCGTCCTGTACATGACCTTTTCTTCCTCTCCGTAGTTGCGTTCATTCATGAGAGTTAAAGTATCAGCCAACACTTGCAGGACTTTTGTCTTAGCAGCAAAAGGCTCTCCTACTAGCATAAAACTATGAAAGGGAATTATAGAATAAGATGGTAAAGATATGGCTAATTAAATTATTTATACCAGCATAGAAAACATCACTCTGTATTAATCACCATATATAATTTTTGAATTTCTAAAATGTTTCTTCCGATAGATGAAAATCACTTCTCTTCTAAACTGATCGAGTATCTTCTGAATTTTCCACATTCATAGCACTATCAATAGTAGAGTATAACAGAAAGTCTTTAAATGCCAACAAACTTTTATTAATGATATATTCTTAAAATAAAGCCCAAGGCAGGGAAAGAACTATTTCAATTGCTGTAGTGGCAAAATGCTCTTTGTCAAAGATTTTCAGACCACCTCCAGGCAAGTAGGTCTCCTTGCCGCATCTGTGGAAACACGAGGTGACTGATTGCAATTAATGAGTCACACAAGGCAGATAATTGCTAGTAAGGGAACTGACAGAGCTGTCACCCCTCTAGTAAGAATGCAATCCACAATGTGAGATGGCGGCTACTCTGTGTGGCTATTACACACAGAGTCTCCCTGAGAACCTATAAATGAACACACAGCATGCATGAAACATACGCCTTTGTATAGTAAATCGCAAACATTTTGGCACTGGTTGTTCCTACAGTGTAGTCAGCCTATCATAGGGAGGCTTTTCTTGCCATAATAAAAGAAAACCAAATATATGACGTTGACTTAGAAGCCAGGGCAAATTAAGTTTCCCGGGGATAAATGATTAACCATTGCAGTTATACATGGGAAACAATCTGATGAATTCACCATCTAGAGAAGTCGGAAGACAGATAATACACCGAATGAAGGGGGAAGGGTAGTGAGTAGAGTATTATTAGCTACAATGGAAAGACTGCTGGGTTTACTAAGACACTATAAACACTGAGCGCACACGGGGTGAGGGAAAGGTCTGCCTGCAAGTGGGTGGGAAAGAGAACAAGGGAGTTCAGAAATTCAGGGCCCTGTAGAATTCTCATGCATATTGGTAAAAAATTAAGAACACTTTTCAACAATAAAAACTCAGATTGATATAAAGGATGAAATCAAGCAAAGGGCTAGTTTACCACATTATTAAAATCTATGAAGGTTCTCAGTACAGAAGCCCTCCAGTCTTTAGGAGTTACATTCTAGTACACTCGTAGATACCCCAAACCATATTTTCTATAGAAGTGTAAATAATACTGTGTTATTCCTGCATATTCATAACTATTACAAAGGTTAATTTATAAATTGGACATAGTAAGAGGCTAACAGTAGCTAGTCATAAAATAGAATAATTACAATAATATACTTTGAGAAGATTAGATGACAGTGCTCTCTCTTTCTCTCCAAATATGAAATTGTCCCTTTAGTATTTTTAGACTGCAGTTAGCTGATTGTGGGTAAATGAAGCCATAGAAATAAAAACTGTGGGTAAGAGGCTATCGTAATCATTTTATGACAACATGACTTGATGAAAACACGCTAGAGGTGTAGAATCTACTAAGCCTGGCAGGGATTTAGAGAAATAGGACAACAAAACTGTACTTAGGGGAGATGGAGGGTAAAACACATAAAAGCTGATTAAATTTCTGAAGATGCCTACTGATTTCTACTTCCTGATCCTGGTCTAACATATATAGGTGCTCAACCCTAGATGCATGAGGATTGATTTACTATTCCCTCATTTTAGTATACGTTTAAAACTTTGCATAATATAAAGGTTTTTTTAACTTTACAAAAATCGTGATTATTAAACCCTAACTTTCTGGTGTAGGAGGGTTCTTCTGTATTTTGTGTTACTTTCATTGGTTAATAAAGAAAGCTGCCTGGACCTTTTGATAGGGCAGGACTTAGATAGGCGGGGAAAAGAGAACAGTATGCTGGGAAGAAGAGTGGGTCAGGCAGGGAGACAGCCGCCATGAAGCCGCCAGGGTCAGACATGCTGTATCTTCCCGGTAAGCCCACTACCTTGTGGTGACTTACAGACTATTTAAGAATGGGTTGAAATAAGATGCAAGAGCTAGCCAAGCAAAAGCTAGAGATAATGGACCAGGCAGTATTTAAATGAATATAGTTCTTGTGTGGTTATTTCGGGTACAAGCAACCGGCAGCTGAGCAGGCCGGTGGCTGGGGGCTGGCGGCTGGGAGCCGGGTGCCGGGAAAACGGCCCCACTTTTCAGTGGTGGGACACAGCCGCTCCCACCCCACCCCCATTTACAACAACTTTCTGTGAGTAGGAAATGGCTGGAATCATTTTTCGGTTATTTGCAACAACTTTCAGGAAATGGCTGAAATCATTTTTCGGTTAAAAGAAAATAACACTTTTCTTTCTTGTTACTTCATGCACATTGAGGAAAGAAGACAAAGATAGGAAGACCTTTCAAACATTAAGTCGAGTGCCTTGACAGCCACTGATTAGAAAGTCCTTCCCAGGAAAGAAAGATCAAGCAGAGTCAGATACAAGATGCTATAAAGAGCCTTAAGTTCAATTTAAGTGACCTCGTAAAGGAAAATTATACATATAATTATGAACACAAAATTACATATCTACTTTAATAATGCCTTATAAAATAAATTATATATACAATGTGTTTACATCTGCTTGGATAGTTCCCTACAAGGAAGAGGTCCTGAAGCTTAAACTCCATTAGCTTCACAGTAAATCCCTCTCTGGAAATGGACACCATGTGTCCAAGTGGATTTCAGAATTGGTACCTAACAGTGAGCTGTGTTTACTTCAGTTTCTGAGACAGGATCTTCATATATGGGCCAATCTGGCCTGGAATACAAGATCCTCCTGCTTCAAACAGTCATAAGCTATGGTTACAGGTGTGCAACCCACTCCTGGTGGCTAGGGTTACAAGTGCGCGCGTTCACACACACACACACACACACACACACACACATACACACATGCTTCTGGTTCGTAGGGTTACAGGTGTACAACCCATTCTTGGTTCTTGGTGTTTGCTGTAAGCTACTGAGAAGGGAGAAGTCATTTGTTCTCTAGCCCTCCTAATATATATAGTTTATTGCCCTTTGGTTCTTTAGTTTAATTTAAAATAACATAAAACTATGGCAGATCAACAATACTCTTACCCATGTCGAACAATCATCATTTCATATGTCTGAATAATTTTTTCAATAAAAAATTTAACAGGCTGAAGATTATGTGCTCGGCAGGCTTCATGTGTACATTCCAAAAATTCCTGAAATAGAATAAAAATGGAATGTGTTTCTATGAAATGTTATTAAAATCATGTTAGAAAGTTTTATTTTTCAAATAAAAAAATAAATAAAACTAAAATGCCTTTAACATGCCAGGGTATTTTATTAATGATCACAGCATCCTAGCATTGGTTGTATGTTAAATAAAAACAATTCTTTTTAAAGGTGTTTGACAAAAGTCTAATTTTGGTTAAGACACAAAAAATATGCTAGATAATCATTCAAACCATAGCAAGTAGGAATAAACAAAAAAGCTAAAAAATCATTTAAAATTTAAGAGCCATAAGGTATTATAGATGCAAGTCATTCTGAAGGAACTTAAGTTCAGAAATGGGTTAGTCTTTCCTGGGTTTCCTGGCTACAGTCATCTGAGAGGAGAGAACCTCAACTGAGAAAATGCCTCTATAAGAATGGGCTGCAGACAAGCCCGTAGGGCATTTTCTTAATTAGTGATTGATGTGGGAGGGCCCAGCCAACTGTAGGTGACGCTACTCCTGGGCTAGTAGTCCTGGGTTCTATAAGAAAGCAGGCTGAGCAAGCCAAGAGAAGTAAGCCAGTAAGTAGCACCCCTCCATGGCCTCTGCAATCAGATACTGCCTTCTGGTTCCTACCCTTTTTGAGTCTTGTCCTGAGTACCTTCAGTGATAAACTGTGATGTTAAAGTGTAAGTTAAAGAAATCTTTCCCTCCCCAAGTTAATTTTGGTCATGGCATTTCATCACAGCAATATAGACCCTAAAATACAGGCCCAACACTTTTAATGTAGTGCACACTTTTGATCCCAGCACTTGGGAGCAAAACCAGGTAGATATATATGAGTTTTGGGCCAGTCTGCTTTACATAATGAGATCCAAGCCAGCTAGTGATACATTGTGAGGCCGACTCAACCTGACCCCTCTTTGAAAAATAAATTTCTACTGAAGGAAAAGACCTATACTATAGATGATTAACACATCAAAAGATGGAAGAATGAAACTCACTGCCAAGAGTAAGTATACCCCAAGACCCAGCTATTGAACATATACCCAAAAGATGCTTCATCCTGCCCTAGAGACACTTGCTCAACCATGTTCATTGCTGCTCTATTCATAATAGCCAGAAATTGGAAACAACCTAAATGTCCCTCAACAGAGGAATGGATAAAGAAAGTGTGGTATATTTATATAACTGAGTATTACTCAGTCGTTAAAAAAAATGAAATCATGAGTTTCACAGGTAAATAGATGGAACTTGAAAAAATCATTTTGAGTGAGTTATACCAGACCCATAAAGACAAATATGGTATGCACTTGCTTATATGTGGATATTAGCTGTTAAGTCAATGATTAAAAAAGTGGCCATCTGTAGAACCCCAAAGGGTAGGTGTGGAGTAAGAGGGACAGATAGATTTTGTTAGGAAAGGGAAATAGAATAGTTAAGGATGGATGGGGTGGGACTGAAATGGGAGGAGCAAGTGGGAAGGGGTAGAGGAGATGGGCATGGGGAACATGAGGAGAGACAGCTAAAACTAAGGGGTATTTAAAAGGTAGTTAATGAAATTATTAAATAATGTGACAGTGTCCCAACTGGCAAATGAAACTTCCAGTACCAGGGCTGGGTTACATCTAATTGAGTTTGGTCAAAGAAATCCATGGGAACCAAACAACCCAGGCTGTTGCCAAGACTATATGTAGTTCTCCACAAACTGAGAACGAGGCCCCACTGCTGAAGACAACACCCACCCAGTTTATTGAGCGTGGACAAGTCAAGCTGGTGCCTGCACAGAGCCCTCACTCCTACTTCTACCACCTTTCCTTCAGGAATGGATTCTGTGTGCTACCAAAGGAGAAACACAAATACCAAGCCAGCTACAAACCCTTTGATCTACAATGGTATCCTGCCTTCAAGATATGCTAGGGCAATGGGGGCACAAAGCTTGTGGGAGGAACCAATTAATGTCTGAAGGCCCACTCCATGAGACAGAACCCACATCCAACACTGCTTAGGCCATGAATTGATGCTGTGAATCAGTTTGTGGGGACACTGTCATCTTAACCATTTTAATATCCCCATTCTATGAACATGAGATACCTTCCCATTTATTTGGGTCTTGTTTTGCTTCCTGTCCCTTCCTTTTATCCCCTTCTCCTTATGGTAATAATTTATTTACATTTTAATAAATAAATCTTGCCTGAATATCAGAAAGGCAAAGCTTTTTGGTTAGCTTCCAGTTTCACTTCCTGCCTTAGGCCCTTCAGAACCTCTGACCTAGCTCCCCTGGTACCCTATATCCTAGGGCTGGGGTGAGCTCCATAATCCTCGTATCTCCAGATGGGGTTCCACACATTCCTGGGGGAGGGGGTAAGTATCGAGGCCTCAGTTATGCTGGGACCAATGTAATGAATTTACCTTTCTGCTAGTCTGCCCTCCTGACCCTGTGTGTGTTCCTGCCACCAGAGGTCAGGCAGTGGTGGTGGACACCTTAATCCCTGGATATGGGAGAAGGAGGCAGAAGGATCTCTGTGAGTTCAGGTCCACCCTGGGCTACACAAGATCAATGCAAAAACACATCCAGGTTTCAGGGAGGAGAGAGAGGTTCTGCCTGCTTAGTCTGCTTAATGTGCAGTCACCCAGCCTTGGTAGAGGTGAGACTTTTCTAGTGGCTTGGCTGCTTTGCTTTTCTGGTTTTCAGGTTGAACCCCAATATCTGTCTCTGGATTTTTTAATTATTCGTGCAATATCTCCTTTCTGCTTCTTTTGCTCTACCCTCATCTTGAGGTACAGCCCAGAATGGCCTTGAACTCTTGAGCTTCCTGCTTCATATTCCTTGATCTTGAATGCTGGGATCCTAGAAATGCACTGCTTCACTAAGCTTGTTTACTTCTGTTTGAGAAATTTTGTAAACTGCTGTGGGATAATGCTCTTGTACACTGTAAAGATTTGTCACTTGTATTAGTTTAATAAAATGCTGATTGGTCAGTAGCCAGGTGGGAAGTATAGGCGGGGATAACCAAACTGAGCCCTGAGCCTCTGTTTCCTCTCATTTCATGTTCCCCTCTAGTGCTGGGATTAAAGGCGTGTGACTCCCTAGTACTGAGATTAAATGTGTGAGGCACCACCACCTGGATGTGTTTCTGCATTGATCTTGTGTAGCCCAGGGTGGACCTGAACTCACAGAGATCCATCTGCCTCTTTCTCTCGAGTGCTGGGATTAAAGGTGTACGCCACCACTGCCTGGTCTCTAGGGGCTTAGCTTTACCTTCTGATCTTCAGGCAAAATTTACTTATTAAAATGTAAGTAAAATATCACTATAGTGAACACTTTGCACTTTTTTTTAAATCAAATTAATTCTTAATTTTATTTTTTTGTTGCTATTGAAAATGAACTCTCTTCTTAATTTCACTTTGGATTGTTCATTGTAAACATACAGAAATGTGGCTGTATTTTGTATAGTATAGCCTATAGCCTTGCTAAACTATGTATCTCTTATAATTATTATGTAAGTTTTTCAAGATTTTCTATACAAAATCATATCCTTTGTGACTAAAGGTAAGTTTCATTTCTTGCTTTAAAAAAAGAGTAAATATACTGTCACATCCCAAACACTAATAGGCTACTGCCTATTAGATAAAACAAATTTTATCTCTAGTAGAACATTAAAAGATGAAACTATTAAAAGCAAACAGGTCAAATGTAATGAAGTTATACAAATTATAAGAAGTTATAAAATGTGATACTAAAAACATAAAGTGTAGGAAAACAGGAGTTTAAGTGCAGTGTGTGAATATAAATTAAAGTTGCTACCAACTTCAAAAAGCCAGCTATGAATACGTTTTATGCAAATCTTAGGAACGCATAGAACTATAGGAAGCCTTTGAACAACAAGGAAACAAGGAAGAGACAGATGGGCAAACAGAAGACAATTAGAAAACAGCGTGAGTTACTTCTTACAGATCAATAATTAACTGTGACTGACTCAGCAGGTGAAGGCACCTGCACCAAGCAAGCCTGACAACTGTCTCAGTCCTGAGAAGCACAGGTTGTAAGGAGAGAACTGACTCCAGCAAGCTGTTCCCTGACCTCTCCGTGAGAGCTGTGGCATGCATGGGTTACACAAACACGAGAGTAAAGTGTTCACGGCTCAGTTCATCTTAGAGAACCCTCTAGAGAAAGAGCAAACGGATGAAGAAGATATGCTGTGAAAATGAAAATGGAAGGAGAACAGAGGTAGCTGCACCTATTTACAGATAGTAAAAGAAAAAAATGGCAAGATAAGCTTTAACTCAAACACTGTAAAATAAAATAGTAAAAATTTAAAAGACAAAGAAAGTCTTCAACAACGACAAAGAGAGCAGTTTTCCAAGAAGATAAAGCAGTTATAAATACACACCCAGAACTGGATACCGAATGATCAACAGCAAACACTAAGGCTCTCAATATCCACACACAATCCAAACATCAAATCAATAAAGAAACAGGCCTGAATTACACTCCAGTCCAAGTGGAGCTAACAGACCCGAACAGTCTCCACAATAGCAACAGAATAGATATTCTTAAGTATGAATGGAAAAGCTTACATAATGGACCATATGTTAAACTACAAATCAAAGCTTAACAGAGTTAAGATAAAATCATATCAAATATCTTTCTTATCTGTAACCTTTTTCTATTTCAAATTTTATTTGAATTTTGTGGATTTTGATGGTCACAAAAATCATAGCTGGTTTTGCTAAACCTTTAAAGAGCTAATGTCAGTGCTTCTCAAACTCTTCCAAAAAATTTTGAAAAATAAGAAATAACTCAAAACTCCACTCTACAAGACTATCCAAACAGAATAAGGTCTCCAATTTAATAAAAAGTTTATAAATAATCGAGCCATCAATTGAATTTATTGAACAGAGTAAGGCATTCTCTTGGATTCACTTACATTATAATCAGCTTCAGGAAGTTTAATACCAGGAAATAAGTCACTAGTTATTCCATTAAATAAAGGTATGTCATGTGATAGAAACTTTGGTTCATTTACATCTTTAATTGATCGAAGAAGCTAAAATCACAGAAAGGAGAATGTAATTTAATTGCCTGCACTTATATATGCTCACGGCACACACACACACACACACACACACACACACACACACACACACACACACACACATCCTTAGCCAAAGTCAGTTTATTTTACATTGCTTATAGAATTCCATAATGAAAAACTAACGCTATCGGTATCAAACTGAAAGGCCTCTGTATTGATATAAAGTACAATAAATAATCAAAAATTACAATTTCAATCTTACTTAAAATACTTGGAGCAACAACTCTCTCCATTGCCTTGTTCAGTGCCTGGTTGATTTCACTAAAGAAGTTATTTTTCACTGATGTCTTCACAATGGATGTATTTAATTAATACTTACCAATATATCCTCATTTTCATCGGGATATTTTAATTTTAGATTTCCAGCTGCCACTAACACTGCTTTCACCGCTCTCATCCCGTAGTCGTAATGGAACTGTGACGACAGCTGCTCCGAGCAAAGCCTGTAGGTCATCACTATCTTCACAGACAGAGGCTTCGCATTCAGAAATCCATAGGAGTAGAGGGAGATTTCTGCTATGAGGGCATAGTTTGGAACCATCATAGCGACTGTTCTAAAAAGAACCTGAGGCATATAATAAATGAAATATATTACTTATGCAAAAGATCCCATTTTTAGAGCTAAGTAGAAACCGGATCAAAAGATGCTGATAGCCAAGTTTATTCCTTAAATGCAACATCTATTTATAATTTTTTTTCAGCAGAAGTTAAATGTTTTTATGTGCTTGGTAGTTTTGGATTTCTAAAAATGATTTAGAAGGTAGGAATGGTGGCAGATAGGCATAATCCTGGCTACTCAACAGATTGAAGTGGGAGAATTGCAAGTTCAAGGCCAGACTAGACAATTTAGTGGGACTGTCTCAAAATAAAAATAAACACAGCCTTGGGATGCAGTTCAGTGTTAGTATGCCTGAGCCCAAGCCCCTGCACTCCCAAACAAATGGGAGTTTGAGGTTTCCCTTATAGCAAAGAGAAAAGGGAAAAAGAAATGACAAACTATATGGAGGAATTTATAACAGTTTGAATGGATTATGCTGCCATTTTTTTATTGACAAACTAATACTCCCAAAAGATTACCTTGAGGTTGTCTGGCAATTCAGAACGTCCGGCATAACCAGGGTTCATAGTAATAGCTACGAAACAGTTCGGATTGAGCTTAAGTTCCGTCCCTTCAAAAACGAACGCATCCAGTTTCTGTTGAATGGCTCTCTGGATGCAAAGAATTTGCTGTGCCACCACTGATAACACTTCCAGTTCAATTCGATTAAACTCGTCAAAGCAAGCCCACGCACCTGAAGAAGCCAAACCTTTAAAAAACTAAGGGTAGAAAAATGGTGACTATTCTTAAGAGAGAACATCATTTGTAAACAAACAAGCAAAAGCAGTTGACCTTCTAATTAAACATCAATGTCATTGCCAGTATAACCCAAGGTCAAAGAACATCGAACTACAAGCCGGTAATACGAGCACATGCAGTTCCTCAGTACACCCAGGCAGACCCCGCTGTAACATTTGACGTCACTACCTTTCCCATTGCTAGGTAGTCTAGCCCATCAGAGCAGTTGAACACCACACACTGGACAGCAAGCGCCTTCGCCAGATCTTTGGTGGTTTCAGTTTTTCCTGTGCCTGCTGGCCCTTCTGGAGCACCTCCGAGGTTTAAATAGAAGGCACCAATCTGGAAGAAAATTATGTGTGAAAAGGAATCTATGATTAGCTAGAAAAAAAAACAAACAAACTAGATAGTTGCTAGCTAAATGAAGTTATCTGTATTCATAGCTTCAGGGAAGCCAGTTATTATCATATTGTCCAGTTACTGTTCAGCTTAGAACAAGTAAAAACCGTTGTCTAGTATTTCAAATATTAGACAAATATACATAGTTCCCCTTCAAGAACAGAGAATCTAGCACTGAGGGAGGAAAATTAACTCAGGATGGTTTTCTTCAGAAAGTAGATGCGGAGATCTTGGTAGAAGATAATAAGGATACCTTCCAGATGGCGAGCTGCCGAAAAGGGGAAACATTGAAATAAGTGGCACAAACAAATGTGTCATCTGTGATTTCTCGAGATTTTGCCTTGGTATGTTCTTCATTTTCTGCATCCCCAAAGAACTGCTTCCCAGCACTTGGGAGGCAGAGGCAGGTGGATCTCTGTGAGTTTGAGACCAGCCTGGTCTACAAGAGCTAGTTCCAGGACAGGCTCCAAGGCCACAGAGAAACCCTGTCTCGAAAAACAAAAAAAAAAAGAAAAAAAAAAGAACTGCTCTATATTTCTCTTACCAATATTATTGTTTTTTACTTTGTATTACAGTTAATACGCATTCCTCTGTTAAATTAATCAGAGTTTAAACTCATCAGTATATGAATTATTTCCCTAATAAATTATATGCACAAGAATCCTCATTTTATTTAAAACTAGTGAGATCAACTTTACATTCTAACCTACTCAGCATTAAATGAGTTGCTGTTCTTTCATGTTTCTTCTCAGTTCCCAGGTTGGCTTGGCAGATGTAGAAATAAAAATACAGAATACATAGAAAAACTTAAATTTCAGATGAACAATGGTTATTTGTTAGCACTACCCTTGCTTCCCTTGCACTATTTAGAGAAAACACACACACACACACACACACACACACACACACACACACACACACACCCCAAACACCACATAATGATTCAGCTAATAAGAGCTAGTATGCCAAATGCCATATAGCCTCACCCTGCTGGCCTTTTGGGAAACATCTCATTTCACAAATGCATATTTTGTGGCACTTACATGAAACACAATTGCCTAAGAATATTATAAATAATGTTTTTCTATCCTTAAGTGACACATGAATATATTTTTTCACTTAAAATTTAGGTTTATCCAGGAAAATTCTATCCATTATTATCCTTATCAGGGGTTTTAATAGTTGAACCTCTGTCTTCATAGCTTCTCAACCGAGTGCAGCCTTGTGCAGTGTCCCCTACTTTTAGCTCTGTGGTTCATATTCTGTAGCAGTAATTGGGAGTTCTGGAATGTAGCTGTACCCTGACCTCCCTGTCATCTCTCTGGTACTCCAGAGAGTACTGTAAACGGTGATCTATTTTCTGAAGCTCTGGTTTTGCCTTTTATCTTCAGGACCTTTCTTTTCCTAATTAGTCTTCATGGAATTAACCCACAGCTTTTATACTACAGAGTTCAAATACTTTAGTATGCTAAACGGGGGGTTGAGAAGTAAATACTCAGTGTTACAATTCCACATAAAGAGAATTTGGAGGTGTGACAGTACCTCCAAATTAAGCAGTAAACGTGCTTGTCACACAAGCCTGGGAACTTGAGTTCAGTCTCTGAACCAGTGGGGGAAGCAGGATCAGGCTCTCCTAAAAGTCGTCCTCTGTGGCATATGCACACGCCGGAGCACGTGCCAGCATTCTCGTTCACATGAACACATAATAATAGCATATATGTGATATAATTTTTAAAAGAGAAGTTTGGGTTAGGAAAGGATAAGTACATTAGGTTATTATAGATAAGTTAACAAATGAGGAGCCAGGGAGATGGCAAGCAGGTAAAGCTATTTGACACAAACCTGAAAACCTGAGTTTAATCCTCTAGTATCATACGGTAGGAGAGACCCGACCCCTGAAAGTTGTTCTCTGACCTCTACACATGTATTGTTGCATGTGCACAACCTTCTCTCCCACACACACACATATATAATCGTAAAAAAATGTTTTAAAATAAATGAGGATAGTCAATATTTGGACAAGAAAATAAATTCTGTATCAAAAGCATTATTTAATGTGTGAACAAAATAACTGCATACCAAAGTCCTGTAACACCTGTCAGTCAGAGGGGTTATGACAAGCCGAGGGGAGTTACCGAGATACTCATAAGCATATTTTACATTGCAATTAATGATGCGAACTCGTGCATTGTCATATTCCCAGTAATAACGAAGTTGAGCAAGCCACTGGAAATCTGTATCATGTGAGACACCTACAAGAAATGAAGTAAAATCCATAAGTGAAAATAATTAGAAAACTAATCTATTATAACAGAAAATATTAATTCATCTTTTCAAATTAAAGACCATTCCAAAAAAATCCTATTAAAAAAACTCACAAGTCTTTGTTTCTTAGAAGCTACCAATATTTTATATTAAAAAAATTACCTACCCATTTCAATCATGTCCATAACGACATCCCTAGCATGGACATCAATTGTAACCAAAGCGCCCAGTGTGATCCTGGTCTGTTTAGACAATTTTCCTCTTACTAGCTCGACGATATCATTTAGTTGATACTGAAGTTCCTTGTAGTACTTCTTTAATCCCTACAAAATAATAAAACAGTTTAATTGATGTTATATATAAATGTATTATATGACTCAAAACACTCAAACTATTTCAAAATATGAGCTATAGAGTGAATTTATGTAATCCTAGTAAAAATAACAAGCTTTCCAAAATTTGTATAATTTTAATACCACATATAGAAATTGAAGATATTCTTTCAAAGAAGACAAGCAAACAAAGAAATATAAAGAGAAAGAAAGCATGTTGCTGTTTAAAACCAAACAATGCTTTACCTCTGTCCCACCGCTTATCACCTCCTGTGTCTCTGAAGTCCAGAACATCTGAGAAACACAAAGCACTACTTGGCCAGGCCACTCTCTCACCCAGTCTTTTCTTGCAGATTCTGGATAAGCCTGAATAATTAAAATGAATTTCTATCTTTAAAAGGTTACAAAAGGAAAGGGATCTGCAAACATCTAACAATTTTATGTCCTTTCACTGGACTAGCTGTCAAGTTTTTGAAGAACAATACACATTATTTCTATTATAAAAAAATCTTAAACTATTTAAAAAGTCACACATGGGGAAGGGTATAAAATTTATAATTTATGAATGTATACAAACATAATATGCATATTGATGTTAAGTTTTAATTGAAAAGAAAAGTGCTGGATAGTGTTAATTGTCAACTTGATAGAATCTCCGGTCACCTGGGAGACAGGCCTCTGGGCTTGGGTTATCTTGATTAGTTCATTGATTCAAGAAGACCCATCCCTGCACAGATGTTTCTGGAGTAAAATGGAGAAAGAAAGCTAAGCACTAGCAAGCATTCACGGCTCTTCCTCCTGGCTGTAGCGAGCTTCTGGTTCCTGCTAATCCTGACTTCCCTGCCACAATGAACTGTACCTTGAGCCATGAGCTAAAATAAATGTTTCCTGCCTTCAGTTGCTTGCATGAGGTTATTTTATCATAGCAACAGGAAAAGTAACTAAGACAGAAACCATATATTGCATTTAAAAGCTGGGCTAGTGTAAAACCAAAACAGGACAAATACAACTGGCAGGTAAGGGTTCTGGTTGCAGTTAAGTCAATTAAGTTCCTGTTTGTTTGCTCATCTGCACCAGATGTGCTTGGTCACACATGGGCCTGAGATATGTGGACATAAAATACATCAGTATGTACATTTGCCCCTGGGTGGGTATAGGCTGGGAGGTACGCAGGCAAGAAGTACATCAAGATATATGGTTGCCTGTGCTAGAACCTGGTGGGAAGTATAGTGGCCTCATGGTGTAGTGATAGTTTGTTTATGTTTTAACAAATAAATCTTGCCTGAAGATCAGAGTGCAGAGTTAAGCCACTAAAGGCCAGGCAGTGGTGGCACAGACCTTTAATCCCAGTGGTGGGAAGTCCTTCTCCATATGTGTTGCTTTTATTAGTTAATGAATAAAGAAACAGAATATAGCCAGGCTGGAAGAGATATATAGAGAGAGTAGGCAGAGACAATGAGACACCATGGGACCATCAGAGAGGAAAGATGCAAGCTGCTAGGTGGAACCACCAGCAGGCCACAGACTACCCTGAGCTACAAGAGATTGAATCTGTCTAAAGGAGAAACAGAGTTCACACAAAGGTGATCCCAGCTCTTGGGATCACAAGCGTTAAATCCCAGCACTAGGGAGGTGGAGACAGGGGTGATAAGGCTGGGCAGAAAGAGGAATATAAGGAGGGAGGAGACAGGAGCTCAGTGCAGTCTGAGGAGGCAGCCTGAGGACAGGATCGCCCCTTCAATCTGAGCATTGGTAGAGAGGTAAAAGAACTCTCTAGTGGCTGACTGCTTTGCTTCTTTGATCTTCAGCATTAATCCCTGTATCAGACTGAGATTTTATTATAATTCCAATTAGAATTCATGCTACACCATGGTTTTGCCCTTTTAAGACCCTGCAAAACATGACTTGTGGCCATTTCCTGGGAACTTCAAAACAGCTCGGCCAGAGCCCAACCTCCTAGCCAGTATTTAATTCAATCTTGTTTCAAATTTAGTTTAAAATTATAGCAGTGGTCTTTTTCTCACCTGGGGATTGACAATAGTAGCTAGAATGTCTATGTTACTAATCCATAACTTTTCTAAAACTTATATAACTAGGATATGCAATTACATTATTAATCATTTAAATTATTAGATTTATTAAATTATTTTAACAAGTTGTACATTTGAATTTGAATTATACTTTCATCTACTACTAATACTTTCATGTTTCAAAAGTTTTAAAATGTTTTGAAGGGAAGATTTAACAGTTTAAAAGGAGCTTCAATAAAAATGGAAACAGTCAATAACAATTATAAATTGAAAAGACTTCACGGGGTGAATTGTGAAGTTGATGGTAAGGAAGAGTATTCTTTTAAACTAACACATTAAATATAAGACTATAAACTTATTATTTATAAAATACTTCTTATTAAAATACTTGCAGATAAACTCAAGTAACACAAGCTTTAAAGGAAAGCAATGAATGACAGACATGGGTCAAGTACATTTTCTGCTGGTGCTTCAGTATGTGTTTTCAGTTTGCTCAGAATCATCGAGAAGGGAGAAAAAGATCAGGATTTAATTGCAAAAACACTGAAGCTGCAGAAGAGCCATCTCAAGAAAGTGGACAAGAGCATGTACTACTCTTCCAGAGGACCAGAGCTCAGCTCCCTGTACCCACATACGGCAGTTCACAAGCTTACCTTCCTTCCAGGCATTCCCCCAGAGTAAATCTCACCTCTATGCTCATGTAAAAATTATTAAAGGAATTCTTGAGACCCTCTTCCTTCTCACCCTTTCACCCTACAACCAATTTAAGGCCTGCTGAAACTAGATTCAAATATATTTCTTATTCATCTACTTTGGTTCATGTTTCCCAGCAGCTGTCTAGTGTCAGACCACATCATCTCTCTTCTAGGCTCATTCAAGGGTTTCCTGAGGTGGTTTCCTGTTTTGACAGCCTGCTAATCCATTCTTTATACCATAGTCTTGGTGGTATAAAAATATAAATCAGATTATGACTTTCTCCTAACTAAAATTTTTTTACCTCCCTATGTAAAATAAAAATGAATCCCCTGCTCATCTTCCTTTCAGTCTTCATTTATCTTCATTCTGTGTTATATTCATTCGACTTCAAACGCAAATATCTTCTACAGTTGCTTACAAATCTTGAATATTTCTGGGCCCAGAGCTACTACACAGAATAGCAACATGTCCTTTAGTTCACTCTCATCTACTTTCTGTTTATCCTTCCGTCTGACTTCCTCTATGAGCCTATCGTTGGACCCTCTTCCATTTTAAGTTGATAAACTCTATTATTCTCTCGGATAATACATGTTCCTCTTATAACATACCTGTATCGTTGTTTATGTTATTATATATATTATTCTCATCGATTCTTACTAGCGATGTTAGAAATAAAGAGAAAAAACGTTTGTCAAACAAAGAAAAAGCCCAGCATTTGTAGAATATAGAGTATGCATTTAATCCTAGGAGACATACCAGCCTGGACGCAGCAATCACGTCATGAATGCTCCTGAGCATCAGGTCTTCCACTTGGATGAGCCATTTCTCCACAGCACCCCTTGCTGCAGACGTGGAGATCAGGGCAATCAGCTCCACACGCTCACCTTCAGAGCTGTACATGGCTTTAATATCCAGATTGGGCAGGAACTCCAATTTAGCAATGCCTTCAAAGCATTTTTTTAGGTGTGGCTGAACTCTGAGTGGATCTTTCGTCTCTGACAAAATCTCTAACATTTCATCATTAGATAAAAAGAAAAATCTAGAAAAGAAATATGTGAATAAAAAAGTTTTAGTGACAATGCACCACACACCAGAAAGCCTTTTAAATTATAGCACAACTGGTTCTCTATCATACCGAGGGAAGAAAAGTCGTTTCTTTTCAAGATATGCATTCAACCCTTTCATGATCTTTTCCAAAAGGTCATTGCAGTTCAGGAGTTTTTCTAGTAAGCCTGTTAAAGAAGTGGCAGCGAGAACCTAAAAGACACAGATTCACACGAGACACACTTACGTGCTTGGTATGAGACTTGAGCATTAAAATACACATGGGAAAATGTCAATGTTTTTGAAACTTTATGAAATTAGTAGTGAAAAATCACCCCCTTTCTTGAGACAAGATCTCACTAAGTAGCTAAGGCTATCCGTGAGACAAGATCTCACTATGTAGTCAAGGCTAGCAGCCGTGGACTTGCAATTCTCTTCTTGATCTAGCACCCCAAACAGATCACATCCAGTTTTGAAATTTCTTTTAGAATGTAAAAATATTAAAATTCACTAAATCATACATATTGTAATCTGAGGACATTAGTTACAAATGATGTTATGATTATTGTGTATATTTTATTATATTCTTTTAATAACTTTTTCATTTTTAATAGCGTTATGAAATGAAGGGATGTCTGAACATGGCTTTGTGCATGTGCTGAGGTCAAAAGTGTCAGACGCTGTGGAGCTGGAGTTGCAGGCAGTTGAGTGGTGCTGGGAGCTGAACTTGGGCCTCTGGGAGAATGGGACGTACTCTTAGCTGTAGCACATACTCTGTAGTCTCTCTCCTCTGTTCTTGTGAGTGCAAGGGAGAGTCTTTTGGGATGGTGTGTGACTTAGTTTTAATTTTAACAATTGTGAACTTTAAACTTAATCCGAAGCAGATTTTGACAGTCTATAACTCACTGACCAAATCTAGCCAGCTGCTAGTTTTTGCATGATCCTCAAACTAAGAATATTTTTATACTGTCAGAAGGTTAAAAAATTCAAGGGAGGCTAGCAATGTCGCTAAGCTGGCAGCATGCTTGCTTAGTTTGCGTGAGGCCTGGGTTCTATTGCCAGTGTCGTGCACAAACTGCGTGTGCTGGCACAGCTGCATAGAGAATTTGAAGCAACTTAGGCTTGAGACCCTCTCTCCCAAAGTTAAATTAAATAATAAAAATGAAGATAATAATGCTATTTCAAAACATAAGTAGAAATGTTGTCAGTGTCTATAAGCAAAGCTTTATTATGGTAGAAACATACCCATTCATTATATATTAGTTCTTACTGCTTTCAATATATAATGGCAGAAGTAAGCATTACAAAATAGACTACAAGCATTGCAAAGCCTAAAAAATATATTAACTGGCTATATACAGAAAAATCTAATCCATAAGAAATCATGTACTAAAAAGTTTCTAAAGTCATAAATGAGATAAAAATTCTTGAAACTCATAAATTTATATAATTAACTCTCAATAAGTTTAGCACTTATTTGTTTTTTCTCAGCATTGGAAAATGATATTTCTTAAGTTGAATATATTTTAAAAGAACATTCATAGCTATGATTTATGCTAAATGTGTAAAAAATACTGGTTTTTGACATTAGACCCCTGTCTAAGGTACTCTTAATAGGAAAGGCCCATAGGGACTGGGTAATGAGAGTAGCTTCCTTCCCCAATAATATTGAACCCCAATATCTGCCTCTGATTTTTTATTATTCATGCTACATTTTTCTGTGGGATAATGCTCTGGTACACTGTAAAAATTTGTCGCCCATATTGGTTTAATAAAACCTTGACTGTCAGGAAGTAGAGGTGGGGCAACCAGACTAGGAGAATAGTGGGAAGAGGAAAGGCAGAGACACAGTCGTATTCAGAGGCAGAAGCAGGATGAGAATGCCATCTAAGAAAATAAAGAACAACTTGTGCTGAGCCAGCATTCCCCACCCTCTTCTTTATCTTGTGTATCTGTTTACTTTGTGAAGTGGTCAACAGTGGTTTTATGTAGCCGCCGCCCAGTGAGATAACTACATCTAAAGTAGTTGCTCTATGCTTGTACACACACACATATTTATATGAATGAGTTGCAAGTAGTATTTTTATAAATTGAAAAGTAAATTATTTTCATACTTTTGAACTTATACTTTTATGAACTTTCCAATTTGTATACAATGAGTAAGTATCATTTCTCTAATCAGAATAAAAAGCCAAATGTTTTCTTTAAAACCCCGACTAAGGTTCACCGAATACAAAAGAGACAACAAGCACTCACCTTCGGATCTTTCGCACAGAACTTCATGATTTCCCTCCAGTGTCTGTCCACTGTCTGGAACTGACGGCCTTCTTCTGGCATCTGCTGCATGATGTCCTCAGAACAGAAGATGGGCTCTAAGTAGAGCCACTGAGCTTGCACTTTTAACCATTCATCAATTGTTTCCTGGATTCGGATCAGACGGTCCTCCCAGGCCTTGATAAAAAGCACACTGCACTAACTACCAGTTTTTAAAAGAAAACTATATATTGTAGCAAAAATAAAGTATTAGCATTTATAGCATATATTATCTGTGTTTTAATAAATAAAGATCAGAGGGCAAAAAGCAGCCACACTAGTCAACCATACAGCCCAGGGAGTGATGGCACACACCTTTAAACCTGGCACTCAGGAGACAGAGGCAGATGGATCTCTGTGAGTTCTAGGCCACCTTGGGCTACACAGATTGAATCTGTCTAAAAGAGAAACAGAGCTCACACAAAGGTGATCCCAGACACTTGGGATCTTACGCCTTTAATCCCAGCACTAGGGAGGTGGAGATAGGAGTGACAAGGCTGGGTGGAGAGAGGAATATAAAGGGGACGAGGCAGGAACCCAGTGGAGAGTGGAGTCTGAGGTTGCGGAGAGCACTGCAGGATCGTCCCTTTGTTTGTCTGAGCTTTGGTAGATAAGATCTGTCTAGTGGCTTGGGTGCTTTGCTTTTCAGGTTTTCAGGGTGAACTCCAGTATCTGCCTCTGGGTTTTTAATTATTCATGCTATAAAAATTCTCTATTGTTGTTTTTTTAAAATATATTTATTATGTATACAATATTCTGTCTGTGTGTATGTCTGCAGGCCAGAAGAGGGCCCCAGACCTCATTACAGATGGTTGTGGTTGCTGGGAATTGAACTCAGGACCTTTGGAAGAGCAGGCAATGCTCTTAACCACTGAGCCATTTCTCCAGCCCCCTCTAATATACTTCAGCTAACAGTAACACAGATTTTGTACTTAGAATTGTGTTGAAACACTACAACTATGTTAGGAACCAAAAGCTATGACAAAAAAGGGAAGAAATGTGGACACAGAAACTAACCTTATCTATATCACAGGGTTCAGTTTTAACATATTATAATCCTGGCAGACTTCTGCTCCCATGGCTAAACATATCACTTACCTATTTTCAGTGTCAGATTCACTCACGCAGAATCAGCATTGAGTTAATTTGGTTGATGATTTTTGGGAAACACTTTAGTTTGATCTTGTACATTCATTTGTTTCAGAATTTTTCTATTACCTTGAGTGAAGTGAAATGAAAGATATGGAAAACTAACATGCATGGTTTTCCACTACAGAAAATAATCATTTTATTTCCAAGTAGTATTGCAATTTTTTATTTCCTTGGATTTTTTTATTTCTTAAATAAAATATCTTTTTTCCCCAAATAGGACTGCCTTATTGAATTCCATTGGGGGAATGTCTGAGATTAAAACTTCATTTTCAATATTCCGTCTTCCTCTTAATAAGAAAACT
>JAQHUG010000143.1:5027436-5044189 GCA_028555095.1 Dicrostonyx torquatus
GTAGAATTAACATAATAAAAATGGCAATTCTACCAAAAGCAATCTACAGATTTAATGCAGTGCCCATCAGAATCCCAGCAAAATTCACAGACCTCAAAAGAACAATACTCAACTTCATATAGAAAAACAAAAAACCCTGGATAGTCAAAACAATCCTGTACAACAAAGGAATTTCTGGTGGTATCACAATCCCTGACTTTAAACTCTACTATAGAGCTACAGTAATGAAAACAACCTGGTATTAGTTTTAAAAACAGACAGGAAGACCAATGGAATTGAATCAAGGACCTGGATATCAATCCACACACCTATGAACACCTGATTTTTGACAAACTCTTGAGATTCTATCACCTGTCAGAATGGCCAAGATCAAAAACACTGATGACAGATTATGCTGGAGAGGATGTGGGGTAAAGGGAACACTCCTGCCTTGCTGATGGGAATACAAACTTGTATAGCTACTGTGTAAATCAGTATGGCGATTTCTTAGAAAATTGGGAAACAATCTACTTCAAGACCCAGCAATACTGCTGTTGGGTATATACCAAAAGAATATTCAATCATACCACAAGAACATGTGCTCAACTATGTTTATAACAGCATAAAAATATATTAAAAGCTTTCCAGAATTGAATGAAAATGAATAGACAACATATCCAAAATTATGGGACACAACAAAGGCAATTCTAAGAGGCAAGTTCAAAGCACTAAATGCCTACATAAAAACATTGGCGAGATCTCATACTAGTTAATTAACAGCACACCTGAAATCTCTAGAACAAAAAGGAAGTAATCATACCCCAAAGGAGTAGATGGCAAGAAATAATCACACTCAGAAATGAAATCAATAAAATAGAAGCAACAACAACAAGCATAATAAAAAGAATCAATTAAACAAAGAGTTGACTCTGAGAAAAATCAGAAAGACTGATAAACCCTTATTCAAATTAACTAAAAGGCAGAGAGAAAATATTTAAATTAATAAAATTAGAAATGAACAGGGGACATAACAACAGATATAAAGGAAATTCATAGAGTTATTCATAAAGTTATACTTTAAAAACCTGTATTACACCAAATTAGAACATCTAAAAGAAATGTATAGATAGTATAAGGTCCGTGTGCTCAGATAAGCTCTAGGGAAACTGGGAATGTTAAACACGCAGCGTGGCCTCCCAGTGGAGGAGAGGTACACCTGTTTCCCACCAGCAAAGTAGGAAATGGATGGAGTTGATAGTCTGGTGATATCTATGCTATCTGTGTGGCCAGGCCACACTCCAATCCCTCAGACTATGGTGCTTATCCTAGACTGTTACTCCTTAGATCTTTACCTTGAGCACTGTTTCACAGTCAGTAAAACCCACCTTTATGAAAGGTGTCACTTGTACTTTCCAATAGCCTAGGGAGCTCTGAGTTGTATGGAGGGACAGGCCACTCCAGGCTCCCACAGACTACTATGTTCTCTGTCCTTCTCCCTAGACCTTCATCTTGAGCATTGTTTCTGAGTCAACAGAACCTATCTTTATGGAAGAGGCCATATGCACTTTGTAAAGAGTAAACATGTCTTACACTTTGTTGTGTACATGGGATTGAGTTAATTATCATTAGGAAACGTTTTTCCAAGATTGCGTTGTGCTTAAATATGGTTAAAAGAAACTGCCTTGTACCATGCTCTAGAAATTTGAACCAACACCAGTTACTGAGTAATGCTAGACCAGATTTCTTTCTTGCCTCATGTTGGATCTTTGCTTTGTTAGCCTTGGTATTTACAGAGCTCCCACAGGAATGGATAATTTTCTTGATACATGCCATTTTCCAAAGTTAAATCAAGATCAACTAAGCAATTTAGACAGACATATAACCCCTAATGAAATAGAAGCAGTTAAAAGTCCCTCCCCCCAAAAAGCCCAGGGCCAGATGGTTTTAGTGCAGAATTCTACCAGAATTTCAAAGAAAACTTAATGCCAATACTTCTCAAAATTTTCCACAAAATAAAAACAGAAGGAACATTGTCAAATTTGTTTGATGATACCATAGTTACCCTGATGCCCAAAGCACATAACGACCCCATAAAGAAGAGAATTACAGAACAATTTCCCTAATGAACATAAATGCAAAAAAATTCTCAATAAAATACTTGCAAAAAGATCATTCACCATGATCAAGTAGGCCTTTTCCTAGAGATACAGGGGTAGTTCAACATACATAAACTGATGACTGCAATATAAACAAACTTTCAGACAAAAACCACATAATCATCTCATTAGATGCAGAAAAGAGCAATGACAAAATTCAGCATCCCTTCATGATAAAGATCCTGAAAAGACTAGGTATACAAGGGTCACACCTCAACATAATAAGCACAGTTGACAGCAAGTCCATAGTCAATATTAACTTAAATGTATAGGAACAAGACAAGATTATTCACTTTGTCCATACCTATTCAGAATAATACTTGAAGTCTTAGCTAGAGCAATAAGCCAACTGAAAGAGATCAAGAGGATACAAATAGAAGATGAAGAAGTGAAAATATCTTTATTTGCAGATGATATGATAGTATACATAAGTGACTCTAAAAATTCCACCAGGAAACTACTACAGTTGACACTTTCAACAAAGTAGTTAAATACAAGGTTAACTCACAAAACTCAGTAGCCTTCCTACATACAAATGACAAATAGATGGATAAAGAAATCAGGGAAACAATACCTTTCACAATAGCCTCAAATAACATAAAATATCTGGGGTATCTGCAACCAAGCAAGTGAAAGACTTGCATGATACAAACCTTAAGACACTGAAGAAAGAAAATGAAGAAGATATCTCAAACTGGAAAGAGCTCCCATGCTCATGGATTGGTAGAATTAATATAGTAAAAGAGGACATCCTGCCAAAAACAATCTATAAGTTCATGCAACACTCATTAAAACTTCAACATAATTCTTCACAGATCTTGAAAAGGCAATTTTCAGTTTCATATGGAAACATCAATAATGCAGGATAGCTGATACAATTCTGAATAACCAAAGAACTGCTAGATTATCACCATTCCCAGTTTCAAGTGGTACTACAGAGCAATAGTCATAAAAGCAGATTGGTATTAGCTCAAAAACAGAAACATTGATCAATGGAATTGAACTGAAGATCCAAACATAAATTCACAGACCTGTGGACACCTGGTTTTTGATAATGAAGTCAGAAATCATACTTGAAATAAGACAGCATCTTCAGCAAATGTGTTCAGTTAATGGTTGTTTTGCCTTCTGCTCTAAGGCAGATATCATGATGGTGGAAGTGTGTCTTGACTACTTTCCTATTTCTGTGATAAAACAACATGACCAAAGCAACTTATAGAAGAAAGAGATTATTTTGGCTTATTGTTTCAGAGGCCTAGAGTCCGTGATAGCAGAGGGAGCGATACCAAGCAATAGGTAAATGGAGTAGCAACTGAGAGTTCACATCTTGAACCACAAGCAGGAGGCAGAGAAGGCACTGGAGATAGTAGAAGGCTTTTGAAGCCTCAGGGCCTGCCCCTGAGACATATCTCCTCCAATAAGACCCATCTTCTAATCATTCCCAAACAGTTCCATCAACTGGGGACCAAGTGTTCAAATATAAGCCCATAGGGCCATCCTCGTTCAAACCACCAGAGTGTGCAGCAGAAGGTGTTCATGTGATTACGGGCTAGTGTAATCAGAGTAAAGGGATGGAGGACACAAACAGGAAACACAGAGGTCAAATGACCTACTTTTTCTAAAGACCCTACCTCTTCCTTTTCATTACTTCCAAAAATAAAATTAAATGAACCTATCAAAGGATAAATGTACAAATATACTCATTAGGTCAAATCACCAAGATCCCATGATATAACTGTTTCTGGAAACACACACACACAACACACACACACACACACACACACACACACACACACTCAGAGAGAGAGAGAGAGAGAGAGAGAGAGAGAGGTGTGAGTTACTAAGGCACATGGATATTTCTTAATTTCTTAATCCAGTTAGGCTAACAATCAAGTCTATTACAGAAAAACCACCTCACAAAATATTGAAAATAAAAGAAAAAAGGTTAGCAAAACATTATAGAAATTAAATGTATTGTGCTTTAAAGGGGAAACAAACACAAAGCAAAGACCAGGGAAAAAAAAAACAAAGAAAATTTGGTGATACAAGCCTGAAATCTCAGCTACTCCAGAGGCTGGGTCAGGAGTATCCCAAGTTCAGGGCTTGCATAGGCTACAGTGTGAGTTCAAGGCAAGTCTGTACTTTGAGCTCTTGTCTCAAAAGAAAATGAAGTTGGGCATGATGGCACACTTCATTGGGAGATGAAATCAAGAGGATCAGGAATTCAATGTCAGTTTCAGCTACAGGGAACTTGGGTTCAGCCTGGTTTACCTGAGACCCTATCTCAAAACAGAAATAAGTAAAAGAGGAATGGGGCTATAGCTGAGTGGCAGAGAGCTTGCCTACTCTGTTTAAGGCCCTAGGTTCAGTTCTCAGTAATGTGAAAAAGAAAACTCACATAACAGGAGGAAAGTTACTACAAGTAAATAATCTGTTAAGAGACTAAATTATATGAAACATATGTACAACTCAATAAATTAATTATGGTATACTTCCCTAGACTCTCCTGCCAAACACAACAGGGTACTGTCATTGCTCTTGGTTGCTCACCAGAACTATATGATAAGATCCTACTGCTGAAGACACAATGCAATTTGGGTGCAGGACATAGAGCAAGCTGGAACTGATCAAAAAATTTCCTCCATGCTGACTAGCTTGCATAGTGATGGGAGGTATCACGCAAGCTACTGGGCAAGAAAAGACATCAGTGGTATTATGCAGAGCTGGTCCCTTCATACTACGACACCAACCTACCAGGCAAGATGTGCTTACTGCGGCAGTGGTAGCATGATGGTTATTGGGACAATCAACTACTCTCTGATTGGATCTGAGCAAGCTCCACAGAAGGGACTCAATGCCTACTACTGAAGTAGTGAAAAGCCCTTGGCTCAGGCGGTAGTAGGCCTTAGAGAGGAACCCACTACTGTTGTTCTGTTAAATGTGCATGTCAAACTGCTTCCTAAATAGCTATGACAGACTCATAGATTAGAAAGTACTTCTCTCTACCTAGGGAAAGAAAGTTCTATCTTTGGTGAGCAGTGGTTAATGCAGAGACTGCCAGAGTGCTAAGAATAGGCTCCTGTTGAGTACTTAGACACCTAAACGGGACCTCTAGATCATGTAACCGCCTTAAGGGTCAGGGAACATCACAGAAGAGCAAGTGTTAAGAATACAAGAGCCAGGAGCAGAAAGGAATGTTGTGAAATGGTGTCCTCTAGACATGCCGTGACTGCATGGACTGACTGTAGCTACAGGTGACCTGTACGAGGCCTGCGCAAGTTCAAGTGAACAGGATCAGTTCACATTCCAGCAGACAACAGTAATTGGACTGACTTTAAAAAAAAAAAAAAGGAGAGGCCACAAAGAGATGGGAAAAAGAAGAACAAAATGGGTAAAGAGCCAGACATAGAGTCTTGTACCTGTAATCACAACACTCAGGAAACTGAGGCAATTGCCAGTTTGGGGCCAGTCTGGGCCGCACACTAAACAGGTTAATTGGGGGACACAGACCGATCTTATCTCAGAAAAAAATGGCAAATGATCTAAAAAGGCATTTCTCCAAAGAAGGCACAAAAAATGTCCAGTAAGCATGTGAAAAGATATTCAGCCTTCAGGATGATGCAAGGCAAAACCATGATATATGACTACATCCTCACTAGAGTGACGAAAGCCACCAAGGCTGAAAATTAAAGTGTAAAGTACGTTATCCAGCAAGCACCAAGTTCCTTTCCTATCTCCTGTGACCCATGGAAATATTACTGGAGGGACTGTGGGTATAGGCAGAGTACAGGAAACCCAGAGAGAGGGAAGCAGATATTACATAAAAATAAAAAAATGTTATGATCAGTCTTATAGTAACAAATTTAACAACTTATGATCTTCAACGTAAATTAAGCGAAATAACACATGCTACATCCTATGGGAAATAAGACACTCCTTCACACTGTTGTGTATGTACCAGAGTTCTGAAATATTCAAGCGCTAACACTGATCAGCGGCGTAATAAAGATGAGAAATATGAGACGAGAGTTTGCAGATTTTCATTTTTGGACCATAAAATGTACTAAACATAGAAAGTAATCCATAAGTAGCCAATGTCTCTAATGAGACAAGTCATCTAATTGTTGGAAGAATGTGACGCAGACAGGGCAGAACTTAAGCAGCATCACCAGCCTACAGCCTGGACACGCTAGCTACACAGTCGGCATCTCCACTAGAACCCCTAGTGCATTATCAGCTTCACAGAAGAAGGAAATGGCAGCCAGGGTTGTGGTCCATGCCTACAGTCCTAGGACTGGAAAGGATAAGTAGGAGAAACATGAGTTTGAGGCTAGCCTGAGCTACACGAGGTCCAGGCCAGGTTGGGCTGCACAATAAGATTGATGACATCAGTTCAATTCCAAAATCCACATGGAGGAAGGAGAGAGCTGACTCCTAAATGTCCTCTGACTTACACACACAGGTAAGGCATACATGTGCGTGTGTTTTAGGAATGACAATGCTCTCTGGCGTCCATACATATGTGCATAGATGCCTCACAAATGTGCTCCTCCATACATGAATACACAAGAACACACATAGATGTGCACATACATACATTAATAATCTTGTCTAACATAAAGAAGGTGAGGATTTGACCAAAAATTAAGGGGAAAAAGTATTTCAAAACTACACTAAAAAAAAAAAACCAAAAAAACCCAAAAACTACACTGGTTATGTGGGTCTCTGCTTATCTCTGTTTTTTGTTTGTTTTGGTTTTGGTGACACAAGTGGGTATCTCACTAGATAGCCCATGTTAGCCTGGCACTTGTAATCGCTGTACCTCAACCTCTAGATGTTGGGATGTGCTGCCCCAACAAACTCTATAGTTTTACTCTTCTTTAGGTATCAGAGTTGCTCTATCAAAGCAGCCATCTCAAAACCACAGGAAGTTCACAACTCATAGCCTTAACAGCTTCTGGGATGGCAAACAAACAAATAAAACCAGGCTTCTAGCATACAGCCAGTTTAAAATGCCAAGAGGACTATTATTGGCCCAGTTTGGACTATAGGTGTATCCCTGAACCAATTACCACAGCCAGAGAGATGACATGTTAGGGTCAACTCATCTTGCATCAGGCACTCCCAGAAGATACAATTGATTAGTTACTGACCAAAACTTTTTTACATGAGCCGGACTACTGAATATACAGTCTTACTATTGGAAGATTGATTTTATATTTTATATAGTATATAACATGACACTGAGAAGAGATGTATGATATTTAAATGCCGTTAAATACATACATACCTTAAAAACCTTTATTTGCTCCATTACGGTGGCACACATAGCAATTGTAGGATTCTCTTTTGGTTCTTCTTCAGGTTTCTCTTCTACCAAAGATCGTTTTCTTGCTGCCTTTCTTCTTTCTTGTAATTCTTTCTTTTGCTTGGTTTGGAAGAATTTCAGTGTCTTAAAAATTTCCCGGGAAAACTCATCTACATCGGCTTCCATGCTTTCCCCATTAAGGTCCAAAAACCCTCCATCCATCCACCTGAATAAGAAGAAAAAATAACTTGAAACTCATACTTTTGAACTATATATAAGTATTGGGAAACTTTTCTGTGGAATCATTTCTTTCTATATGAGAGACAACCGAGGCACATAGGTAGAAATGATGGTAAAGGGACAGAGTTAACACCATCATTTAAACTACAGAGCCTGCAGTAAAACATGGATCCAATGACAAGTAGGTAGCTAACACTATTCAGTAAAATGCAGACTTGACTGCGCACTTCTAATTTTGTTTAAGTATTAGTAAACTAGTTCCATAAAATGTGAACTGACTCTGATAAATGTAGCACAATTAATAAAAACTCAGAGACAGATATTGGGGTTCAATCTGAAGGTCAGAAAAGCAAAACAGCCAGCCACTGTCTCTTATCTCAGTCTGAAATGGCGATCCTGCCTCCAGGAATCCTCAGGATGAAACTGTCTTCTCGCATTTTATAATCCTCACTAGTGCTGGGATTAAAGGCATGCACCACTACCACCCGGTTTCTATAGCAAACTCAGGGTTGGAGAGATGGCTCAGAAGCTAAGAGCACTGCCTGTTGTTCTTCCAGAGGTCCTGAGTTCAATTCCCAGCAACCACCTGGTGGCTCACAACCATCTGTAATAATATCTAGCCTGGCTAGTTCAGTCAGTAGAGCATGAGACGACCCTTAATCTCAGTGTTGTAGATTCGAGCCACACATTTGTGCCAGATATCATTACAGATAAATCCAAGCACGACTCAGAAGTTCTATTGCACAGTTCACCAGCACGTTAGCACCATCTGAGGCTCTCTCATATGACTCTTGCTTTTCACACAAGTAATGAGTAAGTACTGCTCTGAAACCTCTAACAAGAAATGCCTTATATTTATACACTTTTATATCACCTGCTTAAATTTTTTATTATATTACCGAAAGTTACCGTTTTTCTGTTCTTTGCCACTTCAAAACAAAATTAAAAAATTTCTGGTAGGGCTCGATGTTAACTTTTAATTTTTCCAGTTCGGGATACTTTGTCAATTCCCATTTGAAAAGCTCCTCCTCTTTATTAATAAATTGAACTGCTTCTTCCGATTCCTGAATGCGTTTCTGTAGTTGCCGTACGTCCATCACATACTAAAAGCAAACAAATGTCTGTTCCTGAAATATCCAGACGGTACTATAAGAAGATCACATACTATTACATAACTAATGCTCTCCTGTTTTTTTCTTCTGAGACAGGGCTTAGGAATGTTCTCCTGTTTAGATATCAACTTCACAGCGTCACTATGGTGATGAGCAGGCTATGGTGACGCACACTGTATGGCAGTAAACTAAGTCATAGACGTCAGGTTTGATAATCAAGTAAACCTTCATTCGACATGCTAAATGCATGTTTCCTCTACATTTTAAAATGTGTTTGTCTGCCCTGTGCTAAGCTATGGCTAGCCACAGTCACAGCCCTAACAATGTGCCTGACCTGCTGCATGCGATCCAGTTCTGCAAACTCGGTGAACTCTTCCATGCGACGCGATTCCTTCTCTATTTCCAAGATCAGTTTCTCTCTCTTGGCTATTAGTTCATTCTCCTTCAGATGCTTAGCAGTCTCAATGAGCTTTATGAAAAGATAATTTAATGATGTTAACAAATGAAGTAGAAAGATAAGAATTTTGAAATAAAACTATCAATGTTTTATAGTAATTTAGAGAAAATGGAAACAGAATCATTGTCTTTAAAGACCAATGTAAAAATGCAAAGAGTAAATCACAGACAAATTTTCCTACATCTTTCAAAACTCTAAATAGTTAATTATATACTTTGACTATTTAATGTGTTATGGTATAATATTAAAAGCCACCATTTATTGAGCATACACATACCATGTATTAAGAGCTGTTAAGTACCTTTTCTACATTATTATGATTTTCTCTGCAAAGATAAAGAAACTGAGATATATGAAAATTTTGAAGCATGTCAAGGTTACAAGCCTGTAAAAGCAAAAATCTGAGATTAAAACTTTGTCTATCCCATGCATTTTGTTATTGCTCTATTTTGTCTCCCAGTTTTTGATAAACTGGCTGATTACTTTTCAGGATTTAAAACTCTATCTAGTCTGATATAAAATCCTAAATCTGTTACCTCCAATCTCTGAGAATTTGAGCAAGTTACTCAACTTCTCTCAGTTATATTTTAATCATCTATAAAATGGGAGAAATTGGAGGAGCTGGGATTTTATGAGTGTTATAATAATAAGTGGAAATCACTTAGCTCATGTTCACTATTAGTTCACATAATAGTTCTGACCTCTTTGCTGTTCATGCAACACTTACCAAACCCGGAGAGTTAAGCCTAGAAGCCTCTTCTAAGCTGGCAATACCATAACAGGTGAAAGACACTTACACTGACATAAATGAAGCTTTTAAAGTCAGATGGCAAATTGGTGTGAAAATTAAACAACCATACTACTTAAAATGTCAGACTGTGGACAATGAGATGGCTCTGCCAGGAAAGGTGACGGCCACTATGTCTGGTGGCTTGAGTCCAATAACCAGGATCCACAAGGTAGAAGTAGTTACTAACTCCCGCAAATGATCTTATTTCAACGTGCATTCCACAGTGTTCAAACCACACACATACACACACACACACACACACACACACACACACACACACACATGGGGCAGGGGAGAGAGGTAATAATAAAACTTCCAGAACACAAATATACACTTAAAAATATACTTACTTCATCATTCTCATCAAACACAGGGTTAATCTTTGTAGGCCACATGAGGACGGTTGCATTTAAATTTAAGTCTTCTTGAGGAAATAGAAAAACATCTAAAAAGTAACTCATTTGGCGTTTAGATTCCTACAAAAGAAACTCTAGATATATCACATAAAAAAAGAACAGAGTCAACAATTTCTAATGTTCCTTCAAATTTAATATTTTGTCCTCTGTCCAAATCACAGGTATTTATTTGGCTTCAAGTCATACAACTGTACTTTAACAAGGGTTTTAAAAAAAAATCTTTAAATGCTTTTGCTTAGGGCTGGGAAGATGACTTAGTGGGCAACATGCTTGCTGCACAAGACCTGAGTTTGGCTCTCAAGCACCAGTAATAAACAGAAATAGTGGTGTGTGTCTGCGATACCAGAATGTGGGAGCTTGAGACAGGAGTATCCGAGGGGCTTACTTATGTGAGCTCCAGACTCAGTGACAGAAACTCTGTCTAAACAGACACAAATAGGAGAGTGACAGAGGAAGACATCCACACACATAGCCCATGTGACACCCCCGTTCACACACACACCGATACATGAGATTATTTTTCTCTGACTGCTGACTTAATATAAAGGTAACTCTTTGACCTTCTTGCCCATGATTTTATAAGGTGATCAAGTGTTTGGCAACCTCTGAAACTTTTAATTTTAAAATATCTTAAATTCTTTTTGTTCTTACAATTTGATTTTTAATCACTGATGGTAAAATCTAAATATTTTATCATCATTTGTTATTCTGTATCCTTGGTAATATTATCATATTTTGGCTACTTAGCATTATAGCAGGGACTCCAGGAAGAGCTCTAGAGTGAACGGCAAAGGAAAAAACCTTAACACGGTAGATGTAATTGGAGAAGCACAATTTTTTGACCCCTATGGATCTCATTGATCTATATGTTATATAGTACTGCTGTATCACTTAATCACTTAACAAAACATCGGGGATGATAAGATAGTTAGGAATAAAAGCATTTGGTGCCATGCTCCACAACCTGGGTTAGATTCCTGGGAACCACACAAAAGGAGAGAACCAACTCCCTTGGATTGTTCTCTGACCTCCACACATATGTCCTGTCATGTGCACATCCTCACACAAATCAATTAATCCAGTAATTAAAAAAGTAATTAAAAGAAGAAAAGTTGGATCTGGTGGTACACCAGGATGCTCAGAAAGGAGAGGTAATGCTCAGTAAGGTCACCTGAGAGAAATGCGTGAATGCAATCTCCAGGATCCATGCACAGAAACGTTTACAGTAGCACTGCCATTAATAACAAAGAATAATAATCAAATATTCAGAACAGTAAACTCCTTTTGTATGTGCAGATGTAGGTATATGTGTGTGTCCGTGTGTGTGGAAGCTAGAGGTCAATTTCTGATATCACACCTTAGGAATGGCCCATATTATTATTTAATTTTTGTTTTTTGAGACAAGGTCTCTCTTTGATTGTTCTGGAACTCACTATGTAGATCAGGTTGGCATTGAATTCATATAGACCCTCCTGCCTCTACCTTTGGAAAGATAGAATTAAAGGCATGGACCACTATACCCAGCTTAAAACTACTTTAGTTTTTAAGAGGGTCTCTCACTGGCCTAGGGCTCGGTGATGAAGATAGGTTAACTGTTCAGCAAGCCCCTGGATCCACCTGTTTCAGCCTCCCCAGCATGAACATCATAAGATGCAACACCAGGCCCAACTTTTTATGTGGAGACTGGGGATCAAGCTCGAGTCCTCATGCTTATACAGGAAATTTAAAAACTAAGTGCTTGCACACTAACACGGTATCAGAAATGGACTATAATGCAATGAAAATAAGCTGATATAACACTGGTGATGTGCAAAAGAATACCAAAAATGATTCCTCTTAGATAAATATCAAAGTCACATGAAAATAAACTATGCTTACTAGAAATGCACTCTTATAGTCGGCAAAGCTATAAGGGAGAGTAAGAAAGCAAACACAATAAAAATGAAGACAGTATTCACATGCTAATGGGCCTGGGGCTGTGATGACGGGTTTCCGAATGTTGGTTCTATTCCTTCTCTGCATTTGGAATTAACTGTTTTACAACATTCCAAATTATGTTGGATGTGTTTTTTAGTAATCTGTCATTTTTTACAGTATTAAAAGCCTTCCAAACAGAATGAAAGTTAAATATAGTTGAATGGATATAGAATCTTGTGCAGGTTTTAAGACTACTATTTAATGTAAAAGTCTAAAAAATTAAACTCCATATTGTTTAAGAATATAAACATAATTGGCAGTGGTGGTGCACGCCTTTAATCCCAGCACTCAAGAGGCAGAGGCAGAGGCAGGAGCATTTCTGAGTTCAAGGTGAACTTGAACTACATAGTGAGTTCCAGGACAGCCAGGGCTACACAGAGAAACCCTGTCTCAAAAAACCAAAGGGAAAAAAGACTATAAGGATAATTGATGAAACTAAAGAAAATCAAAAGCATCATTCCAGAGAAAATCAAGTCAACAGCTCCTACAGGGGATGAGGAGAAAGAGAACAGAAGTCTATAGTGGAGGAAGGAGAAGGGCAGCAGAAGGTGTGACCAGAAGGACATGTGAGGCCCCTCTGGGTTATTCTGCCTTTTTTTTTTAACCTGGCTGTGTCAATACTGATATCTCACTTCATAATAGTTTCTAAGTATTTTTTTAACCTGGATCCTTGTACCCAAATCACGAATTCCTGTAGTTCGAGCTTTTTCTACAAAAGAGATTAGTTCCATCATTTCTTCTGTTGTCTCAGGAACTCGTAGAGCATGATCTTTGATTGCTTCAAATTCACTGCAAATACTGACAGAACACTCTGATTATGACTCTGATTATTTATGACAAGTAATTTGTAGCATATTTAATAAACATGGGCTATGATTGTTACAAAACTGAAACTCTCTATCCTAAAAACAATTGGCTGATTCATTAAAAGATCATATGATATTTTAAACTTAGTTTGCCTGATGTCACCATATATCATGTCAGTAAAAATTAGGGTAACGTTTTCACTTGAAATTAGGGCATACTTAATTTTCTAGTGATCTCTTAAGCTCTCTCACAAGTGAGACAGGGAATGCAGCAGACCTTAAATCTGCCGGTCCTGATCTGAATCCTGCCTCAGCTGCTACGAAGGTGCGGGCTAGTTTTGTCAGCTTGACACACCAGAGAGAAAACATCAACTAAAAACAGCTTCCATCAGACTGGCCTGGGGGCACAATGATTGACTGATATAGGAAAGCCTAGCCCACTGTGGGCGGCACCACTGCTGAGCAGGCAGTCCTTGGGGTACAAGAAACTAAGTGGAACAAGCCATGGCCAACAAGCCATGTACATAAGCAGACGGCGTCCACGTTGCTACTTCACTTCCTGCCTCTAGGCTCCTGGCCTGAGTTCCTGTCCTGACTCCCCAATGTTAGTTTTGCCCTGGTGTTTATCACAGCAATGGAAAGCTCACGAAGACAACTAGTTCTTTGAATTTAGGCCAAACTTCAAGACCCAGTTTCTCTATTTATAAAATGAAGCTACTCGTCCTGCTGAACTGAATAATTCAAGGGTAAATGGGAAAGGTATAGCATAGCATAGCTCATGCTCCTGTGAAATAAAACAATGAAACAAATAAAAAGATCTTAAACTCGGGGCTGGAGAGATGGCTTGGTGGTTAAGAGTACTGACTATTCTTCCAGAGGACCTGGGTTCAATTCCCAGCACCCACATGGCAGCTCACAACTGTCTGTAACTCCAGTTCCAAGGGATCTGAGACCTTCACGCCAATGTACATAAAATAAAGTTAAATAAATCTTTTTTAAAAAAAGATCTTAAACTCTATGATATCCTATGTATACAAGTATGAATCTAGGTTCCCGGTGTCATTATCCAACAAAAAGTATATTTTTTCAGGCTTGCCTTCCTATGCCTTAAAATGTTTGTATTAATATACCACTAGAAATATCAGGAAAGAATCCAGCTAGGCTGGGAAGTTTTTATTATCTGTGTGTTTGTTTGTTTTGGTTTTTCAAGTCAGAGGTTCTCTGTGTAGCTCTGGCTGTCCTGGAACTCACCATGTAGACCAGGCTAGCCTTGAAATCACAGAGAGCCACCTGCTTCTGCCTCCCAATTTCTGGCATTAAAGGTGTGCGCCACCACTGCCCTGCAATCTTTTGTATTTTGAAAGAGAGTAATTTAAGAGAAAATTTTTTGGCCCTGTTATTTTGAATACAGTGATTAATTCTACTTACGATTCGTTTTCTTTTCGATGTTTTGAAGCTATGTCACTTAGCAATACGTTTGCAAAGGCTCTTGCTTTGTTGGTCAAGCCTGTCTTCAGGTCCTCACAGTCCAGACGAACCATGGGGTAATGAACCCATTGAGGCAAAAGCATTATCTCTGAAGCAAGACTGAAAAACTTTTCTATAAACTTAAGAAGAGCGTTTAAAAAAATTAGAATTTTATAATTAGTGATTTTTATAGTACTATATTATGATGAAATTCTTAATCATGTAACATATTATTTTTGCTAGGTGACTCATTCCATTTGTTACACTTCTTTTTGGTGCTAAGACTAAACACAGGGTCTGAGGATGATTCTGGCCAAGTGCTCAACCACTGAACTAACACAGTCAGTGCCCAAATGTTCTTGTTCTTTCTATGGTTGAATTTGGTCGACTGGTAAATACCAATTGTGCTGACTTGCATATTTCATAAGGTTTCTTCAATCAAAAAGTATGCCCAGAGTCAATTCATTTCTGCTTCGGAACAAACCTGTATTATGTATGCTACAATGTTTGCAGCTGCATATATTTGCTTTGCCATTATTGGATAACTCTCTGAATGTTCAATCTTTAGGAAAAGAATTATAAGAAATCTTTTATGCTAAAATAGGACATAAATACTATGGTCTACCATTATCAAAGATCCAAGATCCTGGAATTTATGGGAATTTCTTAATACTTAAAAACTGGGATGATTTTCAAAAATTACACAAAGTAGTATAAAATAAAACTTTGACAGCATACATTGTATTTTGTGCAAATAAAACACGCTTTCAAACTCTGAACAATCTTTGACTTAATGTCACAATCTACTTTTAATGCTCCTATCAGCCTTCTTCCTTGTTATGGTATTATACCCATAGCCAAAAATCTTGTTTCTTTTATTCATTTGTGAAAAGATTTTCCTTAATTTTTATTTCAAAGTTATCATATTCTTCTATAGCTTACAGTATTTAATAAATGGGGTTTAACCTTTTCATTGTCTGATGGATCAGAGGACATTAACTAATTTAATGATTATCTTGAATAATTGCTTTTTTGTTGAATGGAAACATAACAGAGAGCAAATAGTGTTGATATTAATAGAGAACAATGGGTAGCAATGAATTTAATAAGGAGAGAAAATCACAAAAAGTGATCACTATAGCATGTTTTGTATAAACTTATCATGTTACAAAAATTAAACAATGTTAAGTTCATATCATACTCAAATGATGGGGGACATGGAAAAGCCCTATATGACACAGACAGCCTCTATGTAGTATACTTTAAATATGCTCAAATGTTTAAGAAAATAGAGGAAATATAAATATAACAAGGAAAAATGAAAGCCAACAAAGAAACTGTGGAACACAAAACCTGAAACGAAAATGTCACTTAACTTTTCCAGAGCAATACAGAAAACAAGTTACCATATAGCTATCATAAGACCTTATCAGCAATTAATCAGTGGATTAAATTCTACAACCAAAAGAGAGTGACGGACGGACTGGGGAGATGGCTCAGTGGTTAAACTGCTTGTTGCTGAGCATGAAGACCTGAGCTCCATCCCTGGCAGTCATGTAAAGTGTGGGTATAATAGTGTGTTCATAGGGTCTTTATTCTTATAGGGGCAGCATAAATCATATGAACAGACTACACAACAAATCTCAACAAAATCTGAAAACTTGGAATCATATTAAATAGGCAATGAAACTAGAAATTAATATAAGATACTGTGAAAACTATAATAAACACGTGGAAATTAAACAACTTGCTTTTAAATAACAAATGGATCAAGAAAGAAATAAAAAAGGAAACTTGAGGCATCTGTGACCATTGGAGCCTTGGACCAGACTGCCCCTGGAAAAGTTAGTGTCTGGGTTCTGCGCTGGAGGGCTCTGTTCTCTAGCCTAGCATTGGGAGGCACATCCTGTGCCAGACCCAAACCCACACGTACAACAATTCCCCCATCACATCTGTAACCACTGGAGTCTTGGCACAGACTGCCCCTGGATACAGCCTTGGCCTGGACTATACCTGGAGGAGCCCCATAACCATATCAGTGTCCA
>JAQHUG010000143.1:5091802-5123520 GCA_028555095.1 Dicrostonyx torquatus
GGGGGGTGTTTTGTCAGCTTGGGAATACTGCTAGTTTCAAGCCTTGCTAAATTGGCATTATTGTTACTTGTATTATTATTGCAGAAACCAGTCGCGGGGGTCTTTCATTGACACGGGTTGAGACTAGGTGAATAAAGTTCTTCCTATTCTCCTCACCTCCCCATATGCATTACCTAAATCATATTACTGCCTAATCTCTCAAGTTCAAGTTTCAATTACAGAATTTATAAATAGAGCTATAAACTAACCTCATAAAATAAAGCCTCAGACATGGCATTTACTCACTACTTTCAAGCTTGTGAATTACAAACAAGTTTTCCCCGAAATCTGACACTTCCTAATAATTCTTGGAAAAATACAAGACCATTAGAACAAAAGAAGGTCTGGGCTGGCAAAATGGCCCAGTAGGTAGAAGCGCTTGATGTCAGACCCGACAATCTGAGTCAGTACTGTCGATGAGTCTTTCTTACACGCTAATGTCCCCTGGGTTCACTGTCTTGGTCAGGCAGGGCTTCATTTTGGTCTACAAATATGTCAAGATCATTCATTCGTTAAGAGTTTTGAAAGAAATAAAAATAGGAACAAAACTCTCAGCTAAATTTACACTTCAGATAAAGTAATACGGGGAGGAATTAAGCATTTTCGTTTTTAAGAAATTCTCTAAGTTTTACTTGAGCCATGTGTTTTGATTTGCTAAATCTTGCAACCCTACAAAGACAAGGCCTTCCAAGCTCTTTAACAACTTAGTAACAGCTTCCGTCAACTTGTCGGGACTCCCTGACAACCTCCTACGTTGTGCGTCTTTGACCCAGTCTTTCCGGGTTCCGCACTTCTAAGCGACGGATAGGAGACCTACCTCAAAAACAACAACGTGAGGCTTAAGTAAATCGTGTGCCCTCAGTGCTGACTGCATGGGTAAGAGACCGGGCCGAGCTTCATTCCACCCGCCACACCTCGAAACTCGAAAATCAGGGGGCAGGGCGGCCAAACTTTGAGAACTGTTGCAATCCTGGTAGGGTTCCCACCATTCACACACCCAGGCCGGTGCATTGCGAAGAGAAGTGACAGAAAGCCTAGTATCGCCGGTAGACCAACGCGTGACACCGCGCAGTCACTTCCGGTTCGGGAACCCAGCACTTTTGACAAAACCCGGGATCTGGTATTCCCCCCGGGTGCCTTTACACTTCCTCCTCTCTTTGCCTTTAACCCACAACCTTGAACACAAACACCAAGGCGTGTCCATCTAGACACGGGCGGCTCGGACATAAACGAGCTGGTGAGTGGGTGTGGCGAAAGTGCGCGTCGGTAACCCCGTGCGCTTCCTTTTCCCGCCGCCGACCGGAAGTCCCCATTCTGAATGGGTCTGGAGCCGGTGGCTGACGCTCCTCCGCGCGGGCAGGCCGGCTCTCGGGTCTCGTGGGCCGCTACGTTCATGTGGAGGCTTCCGCCCCGCGCCTCGCTGCGTGGGGCCCGGTCGGTGGTGGAGCAGCGCAGTCGGGCCGGGGCGGCGACCGACCAGGCGGCGCGCGCCATGGAGCGCGCGGTGGTGCGCTGCGTGCCTTCGGAGCCCAAGCTCAGCCTGTCGTTCCCGCTGGCCGACGGCAGCCACAAGAACATGCAGCGCGACCAGAGCGAGCCCCTGGGCCGGGCCCTCAGCCGGATCGCTACCAACGCTCTGAAGGGCCACGCTAAGGTGGCGGCTGCCAAGAAGAACCGGAAGAACCGAGCGCAGTCGGGCGGCGACGCGGCCTGCGCTCCGGAACCGGCCTCGACCTGCGAGCCGGTGGTGAAGCTGTACTACCGCGAGGAGGCCGTGGCGGACGACGTGCTCAACGTGGATGCCTGGCAGGACGGCGCGGTGCTGCAGATCGGCGACGTCAAGTACAAGGTGGAGCGCAACCCGCCCGCCTTCACCGAGCTGCAGCTGCCGCGCTACATCATGGCCGGCTTCCCGGTGTGCCCCAAGCTCAGCCTGGAATTCGGGGATTCCGCCAGCTCCGTGTTCCGCTGGTACAAGGAGGTCAAGCCCGGTGCGGCCGAGCCCGGGGACGGCGGCCTCGAGTCGTCCGCGCGCCCTGGGCCGTCTTCGGCTTGGACCGAGACGGGTGTGGCCGAGCGCGTGTACACCCCGTGCAACGCGGACATCGGGCTGCGGCTCAAACTTCACTGCACGCCGGGCAATGGGCAGCGCTTCGGACCCAGCCGCGAGCTGGAGAGCGTGTGTCCCGTGGAGGCCGGGCCCGGCACCTGCACGTTTGACCATCGGCATCTGTACACCAAGAAGGTGACGGAGGACTCCATCATCCGGACCGTCTCCTACAACATCCTGGCAGACACGTACGCCCAGACCGAGTTCTCCCGGACCGTCCTCTACCCGTACTGTGCGCCCTACGCCCTGGAGCTTGACTACCGCCAGAACCTCATCCAGAAGGAGCTCACCGGCTACAACGCAGACCTCATCTGTTTGCAGGAGGTGGACCGCGCGGTGTTCGCCGACAGCTTAGTACCGGCCCTGGAGGCCTTCGGCCTGGAGGGCGTGTTCCGGATCAAACAGCACGAAGGCCTAGCTACTTTCTACCGGAAGTCCAAATTCAACCTCCTTAGCCAACACGACATATCTTTTCAAGAAGCCTTGGAGTGGGACCCGCTGCACAAGGACCTACTAGAGAAACTGGCTTTGAACCCTCTAGCGCAGGAGAAAGTACTCCAGAGATCGTCTGTCCTTCAGGTCAAGTAGCTCTGCCTGTCTTGTTCATACTCATGTTTTGGGGCCTTAGGAGAGGAGGGATGGTGGTACTGTCGATGCCATTTCTTTCAAGTATGCTTGCCCTAGCGTCTTCTACAGTGTGGCTTGTTCATTAATCCAGCACATATTAAACACCTCTAGTGTATCTAAGCCCGACGCAGGTCGCCTTGAACAAGATGAACAGAGGCAGTCTTAGTGCTCACAGTCCACGTAGATACTTAAGTACGAAATGCAGTCATGGTTGGAGCTTGCCGAGTACTTTAAAGCGGCTACAAGTATAAGTGCCTCTTGTTTTAAGACCTGTTTCATAACTATTGTTACCTAGTATGTAAAAGAAATAACATTGACTTTTTGGTTTGTTTTACAGATGCTATTCTTATTTCATACATGAGAAGATATTCAAATGCGCTTACTCTGGTTCATAGAAGTCTGAACCGGGATTCTTAGCTAGCTAGCTTTGTTGTTCAGGCTGTGAACTGCTTCTTAGCTTAAAACTGTCTTTGTTATTTTTTGCTTGTTTGGTTTTGTTGGTATTTTGAGGCATGGTCTCACTGTGTAGCTGTGAATGCCCTGGAACTGGATATGTAGACTAGGCTGGCGCTGAACTCACTGAGGTTCACCTGCCTTTGCCTCCCAAGTGTTGGGGTTAAATTATTGGTTTGGTCCAGAGCTAGAGATTTTGTTCTGTGTAAAAAACAAATATCTGTTTTTAAGCACTGTTGTGTTTTGTACACTTGTGTGTAAACTTGTTTAGTTGAATGCACACATCTATGAGGTAGGTGATACGGTTTGCCATTTTAACACTGAAGAGTGTCTTGCTCCACGGCATAGCACTGTGAACGCTGGACTGACTGTTGAGACCTGCCTGACTCCAGGGTCGTGTGCTGTCACACTTGAAAACAGCATCCAGTCTTAATTTTCAACTAAAGTGTGTTTTCCTAATGGCTATGTATACTGGATGGTTACTAAAACATTACCTTTTCTCATGTTAGCATACCTTAAAATATGCAAGATCAGATTTTTAAAATGCTATCTTAGTTTTTCAAGGGACTATGAAATAGCTCAGTCGACAGTCTTAAGTACAAAATCTTCTGCAGGGTGGGATGTTGTGGCACCTGCCCTTAATCCCAGCACGCTGGAGGAAGAGGCAGGTGGATTTCTATGAGTTTTGAGGCCACTCTAGTTTAATCTGGTGAGAAACTGTCTCAAGCAACAAACCAAAGTTTTCAGGAGGTTGGCAGACACCAACTGAACTCTTGATGTTCTCTATTGTAGATTTCAGTTCTTCAGTCTACAAAGGACTCTTCTAAAAAGATATGTGTTGCTAATACCCATCTCTACTGGCACCCGAAAGGTAAGTTTTACTCAGGTTTTACAAGTGACTTGTTATTGAAGCTGTTTTACACACACACACAGAGATGTACGTATATATCTTGCTTTTAATTGCTTTTTTTTTGTTAGAACTTTGCAATGTATGTTGGCCTAGAACTTGAAACCCTTCTGCCTCAGCCTCCTCAGAGCTGAGATTTTAGGTATGCACCACCACCCCAGCCCTATGCAAACATATGTTTTGAATGTCACTCAGATGCTGTAGGTGTTTAAAGTTGATAAAGCTGTTTTACAGAAATGTCTTGGGCCCAGGTGGCTTAGGTGGCAAAGGTGCTTCCATCAAGCCTAATGACCTGAGTTCAATCCCAGGAACCCATGCAGTGGAGAGAGAACCAACTCAGTGTAAATTGTCCTCTGACCTCCACACAGACACTGAGGTTTATACCCCACCTGTCTCTCTCATTCTCACACATACAATGTAAAAATGTGTTTATACGCACATACATATACCTATTGAATGTTTCTTAGGTACCATAATTTGTGAGAGCCCTCCCCCCCTTCTTAGGAAGGGCTTTAAAAAGTACTTACATTAATTTTGTTTGTTTGTAGGTGGATACATTCGTCTCATTCAAATGGCAGTAGCCTTGGCTCACATTAGACATGTTTCATGTGAGCTGTATCCTGGCCTACCAGTTATATTTTGTGGAGACTTTAATAGTACACCATCTACAGGAATGTATCATTTTGTCATCAATGGCAGCATTCCAGAGGATCATGAAGACTGGGCTTCCAATGGGGAAGAGGAAAGATGCAATATGTCTCTCACACACCTTTTCAAACTGAAAAGCGCTTGTGGGGAACCTGCTTACACCAATTATGTTGGTGGCTTTCACGGATGTCTAGATTACATTTTCATTGACTTAAATGCTTTAGAGGTTGAACAAGTGATTCCGTTACCTAGTCATGAAGAAGTGACTACCCATCAGGCCTTACCTAGTGTTTCTCATCCTTCTGATCACATAGCACTGGTTTGTGATTTAAAATGGAAGTAGATTTTGCTGCATTAAGAAGGAAGCGAGTTACTTTTCAGAAAATTTAACTTTATTATGGTTATTCCCTACTAGTCGTGTTCCAGGTGGCTTTGTTACATAACTAGTTCATAATGTTTGCATCATATATCTTTATCCTCTTTTTTTAATTTCCTACATTTGGAGGAAAACATATTTATGACTAGCAAGGGAAAATGAATTATTGTGTACAGTTTATAGGTTTTTTTTTAAGCTGGTAATTAAGATTTTTAAGTACTATTTGAATAATCTCAATTTTTCTTTCATAACACTTTACATTGAATTATGTTCATATAATTGGAGGAGGACATGCAGGTAAAAGGTGAAATACTTCAGAGAGACATGGAGTACTTTTAGTCTATCACTACCTCAATTTGGTGAAGTTATTATAATTTAGAGCTTTAACAAAAGATTAAAATATACCATTACCAGTTTTTATAGCTTCTTCATTTTTCAGTTAGCAGGGTATTTTCCTTATTTCTAGTGTTTTGTTTTTTAGTGCGCATATGATGGCACAAACGTGCGTAATTTGTGTTCTCATTCACGGTTCAGCCCATTTTCCCAGGGAGCAGCGACACAGCCTGATCCGCTTGTCTTCACTCTTCCTCATGAGAAATATCTGTTGTCAGCACACAGGGTACTTGACTATATGACAATTATTTTATGAGAAACTTCTGCTTGGGGCTTCAAATTATATTTAAACCATCGAGCATTTTCAAAGTGGTAAAATCTTATAAGCAGAAAAAAGGGAGCCTAGCATGGTGCTTTATTATAGCTGTAATCTTAGCCCTCAGGAGTCTGAGGTAGGGCTGCTTTGAGTTCAGTACTAATCCGGGTTACACAGCTCAATGTCAGTTTGGGCTACATAAACGGAGAAAAGGGGAGCAGGGGGCTTTTCCCAATATCTGAAATAAACTTTATAGACTTACAGATAGTGAAGTATAAAAAGATTTGACTTAGTCAAATCTCCAGCATACAGATGTCAGGATGACTGGAGTGCAAAGATAGGGAACACTACAAAATTTCTATAAATATCATACCTGGATTTATTTGTACTTACAAATTAGTACAAGGTGTTAATCAAGTGTTTAAGCTATCTTTGTGATTGAATTTTTCTACGACTTTTGGAATTTTTAGTACATTTGCTTTTAATAAATGAGAAATCTAGCAACTTTGTGGTGAAGCACATTTTATGTCATAAATTCTTGCTGAAGAGACGTGACCGTTTTAGAGCATGTTATTCTGCGAAAGTAACTCTTACACAGTTGTCCCCATAACACACTACAGTTAATCATTCATCAAAAGGCCATTTCTGACTACAGTCTTCTGGCTTTATTCACTTTGTTTTTCAGGTTCATTCATGTTACAGTATGTACCAGCACTTCATCTTTTTTACAGCTGAGTATTTTCTACTGCATGGATAATACATTTTGCTTATCTAAACATTTGGACTGTCTCTTTGCTGTTGTGTCTAGTGCTATGGGTATTTGTGCCCAAGTTTCTGGTTCAACATCCTTTTTGGCAGTGCTGGGGAATCACATCCTGTACCGCTGAGCTATACACCCAACCCAGGCTGGGTCATAATTCTCTTTAGCTTTCTGGAATACTGCCAGACTTTGTCGCCACGCATCACTGTCTTAGACACTCACTCACTGTAGTACACAGGTTTGGTTTTCCCTCCATCCTCTCAAACTTATTTCCACCACTATTTTTCCCCGAACCCACCAAGATAGCCTTTCTCTTTGACCCGACTGTCCTCAAACTCAGAGATACACCTGCCTTTGCCTCCTGAGTGCTGGGGATTAAAGGTGTGTGCCACTGCCAGGCTCTTACTCCCATTTTTTAAACAGTCATCCTAGTTAATATGAAGTGATACTCAGTGACGCAGTTCTAACTTCTCAAGTTGTTACTGTCATAAACATACTCTACTCAATACTCAGTAGTTTACCAAACCCCCTTTCAGAGCCTGCTTCAGCAACTGCTACTTATTTTTATGTGTTCGTGCCAAGTGGAATAGGTACTTCCTTTAAAGAAAAGTGTAAAAATCCAAGTTCAAAAATACAACCTTGAATGTATATGAAAATTATGGTAAAAACCTAAGATGTTCACAACAAAAGGCTATTTTTTAATTTCAGCAATTTCAGAGAACTTATTTGTAAATGGGACCACTTTAAATCCAGATTAGTAGATAGCAAGAATGTATAAAAATACTAATTACTGAGAAAATGAGATAAATATGTGTAATCATAAAAAGTTCAAACTATTATAATTTCTTTAAATCCCTAAATTTAAGGTAATTTTTGGGTTTTTTTTTTTTTTTTTGGTTTTTTTTGAGACAGGGTTTCTCTGTGGCTTTGGAGCCTGTCCTGTAACTAGCTCTTGTAGACCAGGCTGGCCTCAAACTCACAGAGATCCGCCTGCCTCTGCCTCCCGAGTGCTGGGATTAAAGGTGTGCGCCACCACCGCCTGACCAATTTAAGGTAATTTTTAAGCTGTAAGCCAAGAAATTAAGACATTTTTCCTGTTAAATAACAGGTGGGGAACTATTACTACTTGACCACCTTTAGTGTATTAACATACAGATGCTAAAATTTATATAAAAGTTACTTTAACATTAAGCTTAATTAGTTGAGTTGGCTTGTACCAACTTCTATAGAACTATTAATGACTGGCATCTGAAACATTGAACTTGAGCCTGCAGAGACCACTCAGTGGTTAAGAGTGCTCGCTCTCCTAGAGGACCTGGGGGTCATTTCACAGCACCCACACAGTGCTCACAACTCTTTAACCCCAGTTCCAGGAATCCATCATCTTGTGCTGGCATCTCTGGGAACCAGGCATGTGCATGGTACAGACATATGGCAGGCAAAACACCCATACCCATAAATTAAAAAACTTTTTAAACTAAAAAAAAGAAAACAAAAAAAAAGAGCCATTAAGCTGTCTGTTCAGCTGGCTTAACACCACTTTCATCTGATAGGAAGCTCTTGTTGATCTGTTTTCTTTTTGGTTTTTAAAGACAAGATTTCTCTCTGTAGCTCTGGAACTCTGTAGACTAGGCTGGCCTTGAACTGCCTGCCTCTCCCTCTGGAGTGCTGAAATTAAAGGGGCAAGCCACCACCTCCTGGCTTAAACTGGTGTGTTTATTGTTAAGAGCTATTGGTATTTGGGTGTCAGACTGACGAAGTCAAACAGCTGAAAGAAACCCTGTACTTATAGGACATCACTCGTTTGCCCTGACAACCCTTTACCTACTTTCACAAGTGCAAAGAGACATGTCCTTTTGTGACTAGCTTCTTTCAGTTAGGCTGTTTAGTTACTTCCATGTTGTAGCATCAGTCAATACTGGGTAGTTTTTTTAAAATGAATTTTCCATTGTTAGGTTATACATTTATCTACTTATAGATTGATGGGCATGTGTACTGCTTCCACAGATAACCTTGTTATAGATATTTGTGTGGGTGTTTTCATTTTTCTTGAGTATCGCTCTTACACAGGGGCAGAATCATTGGGTCATATGGGTAAATATTTACCTTTTGGGAAATTGCTAGAGTATTACTGAAGACAGGTACACTTCACCAGAAATACATGAGTGCTCTAATTTTTGTACATCCTCAGCACTTACTAGTTTTATTCTTAGGTAACAGATACTCTACTATGAAGTGCTACTGGTTTTGCTTTTTAACTTCTATTCCCTCTAGGAATGTCCTAATGGATCACGGCCTGTATCCAGTTTTGTGTGTGCACATACTTATGATAAAGTTAAGTGATAAATTAAGCACATGTATTAACAATAAATAGAAAAATTACAATGTAATAAGTTATTTATTTTTAAAATTTCCATTTATCTTTTTAAAAAGGATTGAAATTGTAGAAAGCAAAAGTGTAGATGAGAAAACTACTGTACATTCCTATTTGAATGGTTCTAAGTCTGGACAAAATAAGCAAAACCAAACTACTGTGACAAAAGTCAGAATAGCTCCTGAAGGGCCCAATAAACTAAATGCACACCACTCATAGGCAAAGTAGAAACTACTGACAAGATGGAAGGGAAGGGGACCTCATTCCACTTCTACTGTGACAGTGACGTACAAGGCCATAGGTGCTTCATTTACTTAAAACTAAAAAACTAAAACTAAACATTAACATAAAACTAAAAAAGAATCTTTAAATGGCTGTTTTAAAAAATTACTATAACTTATAATTCCTATCCCTGAATTTAAAGTTTCATATTTTCTACTTTATACACCATAAATATACTGTATTGTATTTTAGTTTTCTCTAACAAGAAATAAGGAAGTTTCAATCACATCAAATGAAGTAGACTAAATGAATACTTTATTCCAGGAACCTACTTCAGATATTCAAAAACTGCTTAGTTTCAATTTATTTATTTATTTGGTTTTTTGAGACAGGGTTTCTCTGTGGCTTTGGAGCCTGCACTGGAACTAGCTCTTGTAGACCAGGCTGGTCTCGAACTCACAAAGATCCACCTGTCTCTGCCTCCCGAGTGCTGGGATTAAAGGTGTGCGCCACCACCACCCGGCCTTAGTTTCAATTTATTTTGCTAAATCTAGTTATCAAAATTTTTAAAATACAAATTTTACAAGTACAGAAATAAATTTTTGAAGCCAGGCACAGTGGCGCACATCTTTAATCCCAGCACTAGGGAGGCAGAGGCAGGTGGATCTCTGTGAATTTGTAGAATAGGCAGGATTGTTAGAGAAAACTGTCAAAATAAAACAGTAAAAATTTTGATCCAGGAGATCAAAGAATCATAAAAAGTTTCTAATATGAAGCATTAAATACAGCCTGTTCTCTAGAGTAGCATCACTGTCAGCTATCTATCCCACCAATGTTAGCTGCCAAATGTACGGACAGCACTTGTCCTAGTCTGGCCTCAAACTCACTAAGGAGACAATGACAATTTCTGACATGCTTGTCACCTCCATGAGACATGGTACTGGGGACTCTGCATACAAGTCAAGCACTCCACCAACTAAGCTTCATACCCTATTTCTGGAGTTCATATTAGGACAACTTTTTACTATTGATCTGATATTTGAACTTTACAGCCTTAAATTATATTCTACTAGAAAAAAGTAGTACAATACTTTGATGCACTTAATAAACCATGGTTAAGTTTATTGCCAACTTAAACCATTCCCTGGGACTTGTAAGGAAATCAGTTTCAAACATGCCAGAGACCAAAAAGAACACATAATCACATTTTTTATCATTTTATTAGGAATAATTTCAAATGGGTTATGAAGAAAACTTATCCACTGAATTTGATGAGTTTTCAAAAAATTCTTTATGAAGATAGGTTCATCAATAAACAGTAAAATATCAGCAGAACTATTATATACTGGGCAAAGAGTCAGGATGATTCCAAAAGCAACATGCAACATAAAAAAGGTAACAATATAAAGGAAGACAATCTGCTGAGTATTAAAAGTTATCTCAATATGAACTCTTTGCAACCAGCACAGAATTAGCTATCAAATGCAGACCACATTAACGAGGTAAGTTTGGTTGAGGGAAGCCAGGAGTCAATAATGGCTGCTGGTGGTGGGGCATCCTCAGTCCAAGAAAATTGAATAGTGTTTTGGAGCACTTCCCTGGCTGGTACAAGCAGTATTAGAAAAATCTTGTTTGGCAAGGGGCAGAAATAAATACAAATGGAATGCTACATTGTTACATCAGCAGACTGTCCTAGGAATGATCAAGGTGTCAGTAAAGTACCAAGGGAATAACTTTATAACATTATTGGTGTGGGCTCAAAAAACACTCAAAACAGATTTGTTTAAAGGTGTCCGGGCATTTAGGCTTCAGGGAAGTATAATAGTGGACACTTTTTTTTCCCCCAACATTTTCTCTTATACCCAAGCATATTGCTAAATAGCAACATTGTGCTTGGTAAACAATAATTGGCAACAAAATAAGTTTTAAATGCTGTAATATTCTGCCCAAACCTGTCTCAGATATTCTTTAATAACCAAGATGCAAACTAATTTTGTTGTAACAAGTCTAGACCAATTCTATCAAACATGTCCTTGGTTAGATATCCAGGTTCATTTAACGTTTTGAAAGTTCATTTGACAGCCAATCGAGTCCCTCATACAGACCAGTTCCTTGTGTGGCACAAGTGGCTTGAACATACCACTGTGAAGAAAGGACAAGAAAATACTTGATTAGCAAGATAATACCTACTTTCATTTTTTTAAACAGAAAATATTAAGTCCTTCCCTCCCCATAAATGGCCAAGGGCACTACTAAGAAGACATTATAAAAAATGGAAACGATTAAATCACAGTAATAAACATTAAGGATCTATTCTAAACGTTAAGTAACCTACTTGCATCCCACATGAATTTAATGCTTTCAGTAACTACAAAGGTCGCTCAAAAGTATCCTTTAGGAATTTCTTCACCCTATCCATTTAAAACTACATCTGTTATTTAAAGGATTTATTAGTTTAGCTTTCCCTCACATAACCTGCAGAGTAACGGGAGCATCTCTAACAAATTACATACCTGGTCCTTAAGATCCTTTCCTTATACCCCATAACTAAGAACACCTGTCAAAGGTTTTCAGCTTTGCTTTGTGTAGTTCTTACACCCAGGCCCTCACATGTGCTAGGTAAGTCCTCTGCCATTAAGAAACATCCCCAGTCTAAAAGGGGTAAATTTCTGAAAGATATTTGTTGAAAAGTAATCTTAGCATCTTTGATCTTACATATTCCAAAAAGTTTCACTTTCTAAACAGTAAAGATTCTTGCTTCTATGAAACACAATAAAATCTAAATAATAAAAGAGATATGTCTCAAAAAACCAAAAACAAAAACCCCCAGAAAACAACTCTCATTAAACAGATAATTTATTCATTTAACTGACTAGTCTTATTTCATTTTAGAAGAAAAAAACTTATTTTAATGTTGGAAAGCTATTATTGTAGGTTTAGCATGTTGCCAGTTATCTGACTATCAAATACCCTAGCAACCCAGAAGGGAGGGAAAGGGCATAAATTCGTATCTCCACAGTTTAAAAAAAGTCTTTTACAGTGTATATATTTTAACTCATGTGGGACATCACAACAGTCTACAGATAAACAGTATCTGCCTTGTTGACAGGTCAATGTAAAGCTGCTGTTGAGTGTGGGACACTGGGATTTTGACAGTTATCATGTCTGTGATAGTTTCCATGTGTAAATCACTACCTGATAGGAGGCACAGTATTTCTCGTAATTTTGTATTAGAAAAAGGTGTCAGCAGAAGTTCCTCCATAACGTTTTCAAGTTTAAACAAAGACAATTAAAGACATTAAATATGATTTAAAATACAGTTGCTATAAACAGCACAAAACATAAGGCTTGCTAAGACTGTACATGCCTCCAATCGTAGCACTTGGGAGAGAAAAACAGAATGTCAAGGCCAGCACTGACTATAGTACTCAACTACAGATGCTGCTCAGCGGTAGGGTGACTATCCTACCACGTGAAAAGAGTCATTCAACCCCAAACACAAAAGTAGTAAAAATAAAGGCATTTGTATTTCTTAAAAAAAAGGCTAGAGAGCTATTTAAATGGCACTAAACTAAGAATGTCTGTAATCTCTACATATTCAACTCATAGTATTGATAATATATCAATACAGAAGATAAAAATAAAATTAAATAGAAAACTGAGACTATCCATATTTTTAAAAACAAAAATTTAATGCAATATTTATAGTTTTGACTTAAATCCCCAAAGGGCTGGTTTTTAGTATGTAATGTATTTTCTATAAAATATATTACCATATTCTAATAAATGTCCTGTCTAAGAAATAATTATAACACATTTAAACTGGGTGGGCATGGTAGCATGTGCGTTTGAGGCCTGGTCTACAGAATTAAGTACCAGGCCAGCGAGGACCACGGTTAGACCCTATCTCCAAATAGTAACAACAATAACAGTACTAACCAGCAGCTGAGTCTAACTACCCTAATTTCACCAGCGAGGAGGTGAGTGTCACCTTACAATACTTACTGTTCTGTTTCGGAGAGACTGAAGACCTAACTTATCCGTCATCTCACTGATGGCCATAGCATTTGGCAAATCCTGTTTGTTTGCAAACAGCAGCAGCACTGCGTCCTGCAGTTCATCTTCCAGAAGCTGGGGTAAAGGTTAAACTATTAGCTGCTTCTAAAATCAAACTGACTACTCACAAGTCTTCTTAAATACAAATTTTATGCAACGTTAAGCTATTAAATATCAATTAAATTTCTCTATGTAAATTCCAAGCACTCTTATACATCTCATATCCTTCACTTTGAGCAAATGATTGGCCTTTAAGAAGGTGGTTCTCAAATTTTCTCATGTTGTAACCCTTTAATACAATTCTCATGTAGTAGCAAGCCACAACTATAAAATTATTTTTGTTGCTACTCTGTAATTGTATTTTTGTTATTGTTATGAATCATAATATAAATATCTGTGTGTCCCGATGATCTTAGGTGACCCCTGTGAAAGGGTCATTTGACCCTCAAAAGGGGGCATCGACCCACAGGTTGAGAACTGCTAATTACATAAATAAATCGATAGACTTTAGAAGGCTTTTCTGTGCATTCTTAAGAACTTGGAAATAACATAGTTTCCCAAGCTTATTTCTACCTCAATATGTAATAACGGACAATACCCTCATAATATATCTTGGAAATGATCAACTTAAAATACATACGTACCATTTTCTGTAGCACAGCTGCTCCTTCTTGAATTCTTTCACGATCATTGCTATCTACCACAAAAATAAGACCCTAGGGAAAATTTTTTCAATAAATTATAACAGTTAAACTTAGGGGCCACACTAAATATAAAATACCCTAGTGAGCATGGAGAGTTTGACGTATGGTAGAAAGTAATTTCTGCGTCCTGGCTAGGTTTACATCAACAAGCCAGATCATCTGAACACAGGGACCCTCAAGTGAGAAAATACCTCCATAAGATCCAGCTGTAAGGCAGTTTCTTAATTAATTACTGATGTGGGTGTGTCCAGCCCATGATGGGTAGTGCTGTCCCTGGGCAGGTAGTTCTGGGATGCTTTGACCATGTTTTATCACAGCAGTAGTAACCCTAAGTAAGACTGAGTGTTTAAAAATAGTTTTTAGGGCTGGAGAGATGGCTCAGAGGTTAAGAGCATGGGCTGCTCTTCCAGAGGTCTTGAGTTCAATTCCCAGCAACCACATGGTGGCTCACAACCATCTGTAATGAGATGTGATGTTCTCTTCTGCAGACATGCAGACAGAGCACTGTATACATAATAAATAAATCTTACAAAGCTTTTTTTTAAAATAGTTTTTAAAAATCTCTAACACAGGGGCCGTTTGGTCCCTAGAACCCACAGGGTGAGAGAAAAGAGGCTTATTCTCACAATGCAAGTAAGTGGCATAACCCCCCTGTAACCTCCCCACTAACACACACACAGAAAATAAAATGTGACTTTAAAACTAAAAAGAAAAAAGTTTCTGTTATGGCTAATTTTATGTCAGTTTGATGCAAGCTGGTCATCTGTGAAGAGGAACCGAAGTAGAGAAAATGCTGCCGTAAGACTGGGCTATAGGCAAGCCTGTAAGGCATTTTCTTAATTAGTGATTATGTGGAAGGACCCAGCCCATGTGGCTGGTGCTAGCTCTAGGTTGGTGGTCATGGGTTCTGCAAGAAAGCAAGTTGAGCAAGCAAGCCATGAAGAGCAAATCATGGTCTCGGCATCAGCTCCTGCCCTGGTTGAGTTCTTGCTCTGACTCCCTTCGATGAACAGTGATGAGGAAGTGTAAGCCTTTCCCCCTCAAGCTGCTGCAGTCGTGGTGCTCCATCACAACATAACCCTAACCAAAACATTCTTGTTGAAATAAAAACCAAATAAACAACAGAAAATAAGTTCAAGGCTCACCTATTGAAAACAGACTTAAACACCATATAATTTTAACCTATCATTCTTCAAATAAAAAAAAAACCCAAAACTCCAAAATTATTAACCAATGAGTAATTTTCTCAATGCTAAGAGAAACAATCGTTACCTCCTTTCTCTCACCTATCATATTTAAATACAGTAACAAAAGAGTTACAGGCCTAGGGGTCTAGCTTAGAGGGTAGAATGCTTATCTGGCATGCAAGAAGCCAGATAAATGGTGCTGCACTCCTCTGTGACTCCAGCATTCAGGAAGCAGAGGCAGGAGATCACAAGATCCAAGGCACCATCAGCTATACTTTGACTTCCACAGTGGCATGGGCTATGAATGACCCAGTCTCAAAAATAAACAAAACAAACAAACAGAGGCTATGTAGTGAAGACAAAAGGAAAATAATAAAGGATCATCAAAACTTTATGAACTATGTGGATTTACGTATACAGTAAAAGGCACGTACAAAATGTAAAAGGGAGAGATTGACACACTTCGACAGTTTTTTTTGTCTTATATAAAGAAATTATAATTGAGAATTGCATGATTGTATTAACATGTTCTTTCTAGGTGTGTGATTACAAGAATAACTTCCTGATTAGTTTAAAGCTACTCATCTTTTTTATAAAAAAGTTTTATTTTATTTTTATTATGTATACAGTGTTCTGACTGCATGTGTGCTTGCAGGCCAGAACAGGGCAGCAGATCTCATTACATATGGTTTGTGAGCCACCATGTGGTTGCAGGACCTCTGGAAGAGAAGTGAGTGCTCTTAACCACTGAGCCATCTCTCCAGCCCCCAAAGCTAATCATCATTAAGAAAAGACATTTTCATTAGTAACAAGAGAACTGTATAATTTTATTTTTTGAGAATATAATTGTTTTTCCTCTTCCCTTTTCTCTCTTCAGCCCCTCCCATTTGCCCCAGCCTTTTGCTATCTTTAAATTAAATGGCCTCTTTTGCTTTGTTAAGCTGCTCAATCAATAGTTTTGTTTATTTATTTGTTTACTTATGCTTGGTTTTTCACAGAGTTTCTCTGTGTCTCAGCCTGGTCTACAAGAACTAGTTCGAGGACAGGCTCCAAAACTATGGAGAAACCCTGTCTCAACAAAACAAACCAAAACAAAACAAAAAAAACAAAACAAAAAACAAACCAAAACAAAAAACAAAAGAGAGCATCAGATATCAGATCCCCTTAAACTGGAGTTACAGACAGTTGTGAGGCACCACTTGGGTGCTGGAAATCAAACCTAGGTCTTTTTATTCTAGAGCAACAAGCACTGTTGAGCCAATTTCCAGCCCCAATTTCATTTTTTTTAACATTCCATTTTAATTTTTTTCTGAATGTAAATAATGTCACCTATTCCAAAGTTAAGAGAGAGATTTTAAGAATAAGTTCTAAGTTGGTCCTTTCCTGTAACATCACAGGATCAACAGTATGGAAAGTTAAGCTTCTGAAAAGCATGTCCATCTGTTGTAAGAAAAGATTACTTAAAAAGCCAAACAAACTGGGGTTGGTCAGGTGGTTATAAGCACTTCTATTCTGGTAAAGAATCCAGGTTCAGTTCCCAGCACCCACATGGCGACTCACAACCATCCTTAGCTCTAGTTCCAGGAATCTAACAACTTCTTCTGGCTCTGTAGGTACCAGGCATGTATGTGGTACGTACGTACGTGTACACACACACACACACACACACACACACACACACACACACACACACACACACACACACGTTGGGGTGGGACCACATACATACAAAATAAAAATCAACCTTTTTGAAAAAGCCAAATTATTTAGAAAAGCAAAAGAAATGGAATTACCTAATGAGGGGAGAGGAATTTACCACAATAAACAATTAGTGTTAGGAGTTACAACTGATTAAGAATGCTAGAAATGGGGGCTGGAGAGATGGCACAAGTGGTTAAGAGCACTGCCTGCTCTTCCAAAGGTCCTGAGTTCAATTCCCGGCAACCACATGGTGGCTCACAACCATCTGTAATGAGGTCTGGTGCCCTCTTCTGGCCTACAGACATACACACAGACAGAATATTGTACACATAATAAATAAATAAATATTAAAAAAAAAAGAATGCTAGAAATGCAAGCTAAAAGAGCTAGCTTAGCTGTAATTAAACCAGGCCACATAGAGCTTTCCCTAGAAGGGGAAGAACTGTCTAGGATGGAAGAATGCTCTGGCCTTTAATTTTAAAGTCATCCAAAGAGACCAGGATAGATTTAATCCCAAATTCACGATTCACATGTCTTACAAAACATTCTAAACAAATATAGGGATAAGACTATTATTATAAGGTTTAAAGTCAGTAAGATTTACATCATGCCTGATTTTACTTCAGAAACATGGTTTATTGTGTTAGCTTCTGGTGTAGAAGGGTTCTTTCTGTATTTCTTTGCTTTCATTGGTTAAATAAAGACTCTGCCTGGCCTGTAAGATAGGACACAGCCCTTAGGTGGGTGGAGTAGACAGAACAGAGTTTGGGGAAGAAAGGAAGTGTGAGAGCTGCCATGAAGCTACCAGGGTCAGACATGCTGAATGATCCCTGGTAAGATCACCACCTTATGGTGACACACAGACTTTTATAATGGGTTAGTTTTAGATGTGAGAGCTAGCCAAGAAAAGGCTAGTGATAATGGGCCAGGCAGAGTTTAAATGAATACAGTTTTCTTGTGGTTATTTTGGGGAATAAACTAGCTGGCGGCTGGGAGCAGGGCGCCGGGAAAATAGCCCTGCTCCTCGGCGGGCACACAGCCACCCTCTTTTGCAACAAGCTTCTATTTCCACAATGAAGTTTTTTAAAGCCTATACTTTTGCAAAAATCTGTTTTCTATCCAAAGCCATGTGAATTAACACTTTCTTGTTTTTTAGTAAGAAATTATGCCACATATTTATTTCTATATTCATACACTTATTTAGTAAGATATACTACTTAAGCCAGGAGTGTTCCAGCCACTCAACAAGGGTCCTTACTGCTACCAGGCAAAAATTACCTCAATGGAGAATAAGCACAACACTACAAATATTAAATATCTCAAAAGTTAAATATACTACTTCAAGAAATTCTCAACTTGGGTAGTAAAACAAAACACCTGATGTGTAACCCCTCATTATAGTAGAAAAGACAAGAGACCTGAAACCAGTTTAACAAAACAAAAAAGAACCCTCAATCCTTTCTTTTTAAAGACAAGTTCTCCCTGTGGAGCCTTAGCTGGCCTCGAACTTGCTATGCAGGAGCAGACTGGACTGAATTTAGATTCGTCCTCCTACTTTCCAAGTGCGATTACAGGTTCCCAGTTACAAGTATGTGTCATTGCTATGTCTTGAAGTCACTTCTAAGTTTCAGTTTCCTCACTTTTAGAAAACCTAGCATATGGTACATGTCTGCAATCTCAGCATTCAGAGGACAAGTGGAGAGAAAACACAAGAACAGGAGAACTAGAATAGTAGTTCTTACCAGGAAATAATTTTGTCCCTAGGGAGGTTTTTTTTGTTTTTGCCTTTGTAGTTGTCAAAACTTGACTTGGAAGGTAGAGTGGCTACTAGCATTTAGTAAGTAGACATTAAGGATGCTGTTAAGCATACTACAATCCAAGAGAGGCCTCCCCACAGTTCAAAAATGACAACAGAACTTTTGATAAGAACCCAAACTAGCAAAATCAATACCACAAGAGAACTAACTAGAATTATCAAATCTAAGAAGCTTGTTCCACTAAATCAATCGGTATCTTTAATAGATAGCCAGGTGAACCACATCCATACTAAAGTATGGAACACTAAGCCTGCTGGCCTTGCGTGTTCAAGATTCTGACTTAAGACAACTTTAGAGATTTTCAAAACTCCCTCAAAAGTGTAGCCAAATTTGATAACTCCTTATCTAAATAATCACTAAGGTCTCTTTCATGCCAGTATATCCTGTATGATAATATAAAAGTCTTATAAGTTAGCAAAGCAGACTGAGCTAAATCAAGTTCTACCACTGATATATAATTTAATCTCAAAAAATACGTAATTCATTCTTGAGAACTCATTTACTCCTATCTAAAATCTCACTGGAGCAGATACATTTAACGCTTCCACACTATGTACCTGAACTTTCAAAGGCATCAGTAAGCATATACTAAAGAATGTAAACAAGTCAACATTCAATATAAAATTCAGAATATGAAATCTATAAATTAAAGTTACAAATACATGGCATATCTCACCTGGGTATTCTGGAAGTAATGCCTCCAGAGAGGCCTAATTTTATCTTGACCACCGACATCCCATACTGTGAAACAGATGTTTTTATACTCTACTGTTTCCACATTAAAACCTATAAGAAAAAAAAAAAACACTGTTCATAATAAAGTACCAAGAAATAAACCCCTGCAATGTGAAATTCTCTTAGAATAGCTTTTTAAGTCTTACCAATATCATTTCTTAAGATTAATAAAAACAAAACTATATTTTCACTGTATAGTTAGTTATCTATAAATTTCTTACCAATGGTAGGAATGGTGGTGACTATCTCCCCTAATTTCAGTTTATACAGAATTGTCGTCTTGCCAGCAGCATCCAGTCCAACTAGAAGAAGAAATCATAGATTTAAAATCTGAATCAAATATACATAAGCAATTCAACAATAATTTAGTTTCAAAATAAAAGTTAACTCTTTGATACACAAATGAGTTAAAATGTACTGTGTCACCAAGTAGCTGAGTGCCTTTGTTGGAGACAGGGTCTCTCATATATCCCAGAGTGCCCTCAACTCATTATCCATGGCTGAGGATGGCCTTCAACTCTTGATACTCCTGCTTCTCTCTCCTTGAACACTGGCGCTAGGATTACAAGTGAGCTGAGCCTGTTAGAAATGGAGAAGCTAGTACAGCACACCAACCAAGCCACATCTCCAGACAAAAAAATTAACCTGCTGTTTAATATTTACAGTTTATTTTGAATAAATGCTCTTCATTCTGTAAAGATGAGTTAGTGGTTTAGAGCAAGTGTTGGTCCATCATCACATGTCTTCTAAGTGCCTTTGCTCTAAGGGATCCAATGATCTCTTCTGTCCTGCGCAGGCGCAACACTCAATGTGCACATACCCACACTCTGACACACATATAAAACTAAACACACACAATTAAAAATTAAAAGTGAAATCTTTCTTTTAAAGAGTTCTTAATGCTAAGGGGGAACATATATAGCCATGCCAGTGCCTAGTCTGCCCTCACTTATAGATCCAAGAAAGACTAACTGTTGAATAAAGTATTTGTTTTTCAAATGTGAAATAGTGTATCAACAAGATGAGCAAATCAGAGAGTGGGAGCTCAGCCTTAGAGCCCTTGCATGTAGCAATCTAAAATTGGATCCTCAGAGAAAAGACAACTAGATCTTTCAACTCTTCTGTGAGGAGGGTAAGACCTCTTTGTGATCAAATTTTATTAACATCAGAATTGACCTTTGGGCCAAGTGGGGTGTCGTGCTTTTAATCCCAACACTTGGAAGGCAGAGGCAGCTGTGTCTCTCTCTGAGTTTGAGTCTACAAACTTGTTCACAAACACACTAAATGACATCATTCATGACAATTAAAAATAACCAATTTCCATCAACTGATAAATGCATAAACTGTGAGTTTCTAAACAAGGGAATTACCATTTGGCCACAAAACATCATAGAATACTAATAGATGTTGCACAAATGTTGAAAACAACTATCATAAGTGAAAAGGCCAAACAGAAAAAAGCCATATATCATTATTCCATTAGCTGAAATGTCCAGAACAGAAAAACCTACAGAAGCAGACTATTAGTGGTTGCCATGGGTGGTGAAAGAGAAAACTGGGAACGGCTGATAAAGTTATGGGACTCCAATGCCATTGAGACGAATGGAGAGGTTCTGGAGAGGCGGGAAAGATGAAGAGTGAAAGTGGTTTTTGTTTGTTTGCTTTGATTTGTTTTTAATTAATATTTTTTAAATTTTCTTTTGGGAGAAATGCTACAGGGATGGGGGCAGATATGGAGGGACTGGGAAATGAGTAGGATTGGGGTGCACGATGTGAAATTCCCAAAGAATCAATAAAAATTATGTTTAAAAAGTTATGGGATTCAATTTGAGCAGTCATGAAAATATTCTAGAATTTGATAATGGTAACTGTTATACAACTTTATAAACATAAAAATTATACTTTAGGGGTGGCACATTTTTATTATGGTTTAATTTAATTATTTTGTGTATGAGTTTCTATGTGTATGTGTGTGCGCATGAATGCGCAGTGCCTGTGGAGGTCAGGACAGCTTGCAGGAGTCACTTCTGTCCCACCACCGTTCCACTCTCAGGGACTGAATTCCAGTGGTCAGACTTGGCAGCAAGTGCCTTTATCTGCTGGGACATCTTGAAGATTCAGGGTGACTTATGATTTATGAACATATACCTCTACTTACAAAAATCAGAAAAACAAAACAGCTGATCAGTGGCGTAATGCCAGAATATGGGAAATGGGACAGAAAAACCAAGAGTTCAAACCCAGCCTAGGTAATATGTGACCTTGTGTCACAAAACACCTGCCAACCTACGAAAGCTAATTTGTGCTCAAGCTCTCAAATCGTATTTATATACTGTGATCTTACCTTTAAGGTTTTCTTCAGACTACCATACTGTAATATTTTATCTACTTCTTCAGAGCTTTGACCATTTAAACTGAAACTACCAGTTACAGAATAAATAAATTTAGGTTTTGCTAAAATGTTTGTATTTTGCTTCTACCAAACAAAATTGAGGAGTATTTTCCCTTTTATGAATGAGCTAATTAGCAACAAATTTTCAAAGACTAGTAATTATGTTTGCAAATAATGGCATAAGAAAATGCTTGTAATACATTAATTAAAAAGAAACAAAACAATTTAAGAGAATTCTAAATGTGGAGAATAAGTGTGACAAGTAGGAGTTGGAGAGATGGCTCAGTAGTATGCATTTGCTGTTCTGCTAGTGGACCCAAGTTCAACCCCCAGCACTCACATTGGGCAGTATACAACCAGCTGTAACTCCAATTCCAGGAGCTAGCTAGCGCTCGCTCTCTCTCTCTCTCTCTCTCTCTCTCTCTCTCTCACACACACACACACACACACACACATAAAATAAGTAATAATAGTGAAATGGTTAAATTATAGGTGATGATCACCTTTTTTCATATCTAAGTTTCACAAAAAGAACTTTAAAAAAAGAAATCAAAACTGGAATAGAGGCTCCTTCCCAGTACTCAGGAGGTAGATCAGAAAGAAGGTCAAGGCCATCCTTAGTTAGTAGCAGTGAGTAGGCCAGCCTGCACTATATGAGACCCTATCTCAAAAAAACCTGGCAAGATGGCTCAGTGGGTAAAGATACTACATTCTCAGAAGCCCTTTTCCCAAGTTCAAAGGAAATAGGTTAAAATTAGTAACTCCTCTACAAATTCATTAGTAATTTCAGAAATAAACTTAAGTATTAATTTACCAAAAGCACATCTTATCACAGACCTCTAAAATACAATTCAGAGCGACTGCTTTCTAACTCTGGCTTCCTAAGGTAGAAATTAGTTGTCCTTGAATTTTAGATTTTTTTATTCAAATGAATAAATTTCCCTTATAAATAACTAATACATCATTTCTGTTGATCAACTGTCTAGAAGATTTTAAATTCCATGTATCGTATTGGCTATTCGTTAGTGTTTGAAACACTGGCCTCCTTGGTGCTAGGATTACAGGCACACGACATCACACTAACCCAGGCTTGGCTTATTTTTAATTATGGTTAACTATGAGATCTATCTTCCAAAATCTTCTCAAATTAATTTTGGGAGAACAGCTAGTATGCAAATTAAATTTTCATCTCCGCAGAAGTTGGGCAAAGCAGACACATTGGCTAACTACTACTGTCTCTTAATATGCTTTCAAACAGTAATCTAGGGCTTCAGAGTAGCTCAGTGCTTGTGTATATGCTCAAAACTCAAGAGACCTGATTTTAAGCCCCAGCACCAAAAGAATAAACAGACTATGAGAAGCTGTTGACTCAAGGAGGCATATATAAGCTTGATAAAGAAAGCATGAGCCAGGTGGTGGTGGCACACGTCTTTAATCCCAGGACTGAAGAGGCAGAGGCAGGCGATTTTGGTGAGTTTGAGGCCAGTCTGATCTACAGAGTGAGTTCTAGGACAGGCTCCCAAGCTACAGAGAAATCCTGTCTCGAAAACCCAAAATAAGAAAAGGAAGAAGAAGAAAAAAGAAATAGGAGCCCATTAATGAAAGAGAGGGGGAAATAAAACAAAACCAATATTCAGGGCTAGGGAGAGGGCAGAGTTCGTACACAAGTTCCCGAGTTCCAGTTCTCAAAACCGCACCACAAAGCAAATACATAATACATGTGCACACGTGTACATACAACCATCCATTCACTGATATTCCCAATGCTTCAATGAGAAAATACCATAAAAGTGATTATTCATTATAAGGTCACTCATAAAACCACAAAGAAAAACACAACAACAAAATTCCCAAAACTCTTAGGAATTACCAGACTTCCTAACCACTGTGCTCTCTTCATGCAGATAACCCCGACACTTTCTTGGATGAGTTATCATAAAAGTTAGTTTTCTGAACCAGTGCTGTTAAACAAGGAGAACTTCAGGTGTGGTGCTGCCACCTTTACTCCCAGCACTCAGGCAGAGGCAAGTGGATCTCTGTGAGTTCAAGGCCAGTCTGGTCTACAGAGTGAGCTCCAGGACAGCCAGGGCTGTGTAGAGAGACCCCGTATCATAAAACAAAAGCAGCACAAGCAGAGCAAACCTGAGCAATCCCACCCGTGACTTCGGGCCCTTCCACCCACACAGCAGGTTAAAGGCTGCTCTATATCCTTCCTGCCAATCTCCACGTGGGATGGATGGAGAATTTGTCAGACACAATAAAGCGCTTAAAGCGCCTATCTCCCTTCTCCCTATCCCTTAGGCCATCACAAGACTATAACAAAGGAAAAACATAACTCATTTATAATAAATTCGTTAGTAACACACTCTTCTACTGGCTAGTCTCGAAGAAACTCATTTATCTCGGTCTAAAGTCCTCCTTTTTCATACGGTCAATTTCCAAGCATTTAAGGCTTAAATAACACACCGGCCCTCCTAAAAATAACTGTCCTCTCTCTTCATAAAGGAGATCTGAGTAACTGCGAAAGAAAACATTTTCACTTTGTGAATGAGTCACGGACAATTGTTTTTACGGCTGTAAAGAAGCTGAACAAACAAGAGAGGGGCACAATAACCAGCTTGTACCCCCATACTCTGCATCACAAAAACTGAAGCACTTCGTAGTAGTGCGAGCTCAAAATGATCCCTTTCTCTTCACACTCGACAAGTGTCAAAAGATACTATTCAGCTCCTTGGAACTCAGCTGTGAGGCAGGCTGCTGAACTAATCCTACACCCTAGTGCACGGCCTCAGTGGGCAATAAAACCTGCCACCGGGAAGCAGCTTAAACAAACGACTTTAATACATTACCCGAGTCATGTTCAGTTCAGATGCTTTAGAATTATCTGGATAAATAACTTTTTCGTTTCTAAAAACTGATTTTGTGATCTTATTATTATCCAGACCAGATGGAATAAAATTAGTTTGAAAGAGCAAAGATAGTAAACCAAATAGGTTTAGTGGTTTAGAACGAATAAATTCTGTTTTCACAGAATAAGCTTCATAATCATGAGAAAATAAAGCCGAGTGGAGAGCAAGGCAAAGTTTAGTGAAATGAGCTCAGAGGACTCCGGACTTTTTCCTCAAGCCTTGGGTGCTCCTTCGCCACAGTGGGCCTGGTCACTTCCTGCCCCAGGCTGGGCTCACATACCAATGTTGTGTGCAGAGGGCGTACACAACCAGGAAAGGGGGGGGGGGAGACGGCTGGAGTCGCCCGGGCTCACTCTCGACCTCTGCTCACAGCCACAAATGTGGGGCGAAGATTGCACCCCTAGAAAGGGCCTCGCCGGTGTGAACTAACCCTGGATCCCCGCTACGTCTTCTCAGGCTCTCAATTAGATCAGGAACAGAGAGAGAGAGAGAAAGAGGCGAGCAAGCAAAGCCGAGAGAGAGGAAATCTGTCTCAGCGTATGTGGGAGACACCGCTCGCCCCTCGCCCCCATTGTTCCCCCGAAGGATTCTTCTCGGCCGCCCTCCCCCACCCCGGCCGGGGAAGGCTGGGCCGGAGGCCACGGCACAAATGCCTGGCCTTCCCCGGTTCCCGGCCGCTCACTCACCCATCAAAATGCGCATCTGCTTCTTGCCGAAGAGGCGAGAGAAGAGAGAGGAGATGGTGAGGCCCATAGCGGCGGTGGCACGAGCGACGGTTAAGAGAGGGGGTCCGATGCGTCCTCGGGCCTTCTCGGTCCCGGCTCCCGATCAACTGGGCGGCGGAGGAAGGCAGAAGAGCAGGCTCGCTGGCGGCGGGTCGGCGGAGCCGCTGGGACGCGACGCAGCGGGACCCGGAGCTGCTAGGCGACTGGTGCGGCGACTCCGGCAAGGCGTTAAGTGTTCGGCTGTGCCACGTCACACGGCGGCCGCGGAGACTCTGGCGGCGGCCCGCCCGCTCCAACGCGGACAGAATCGCGTCACCGCAGCCCCACCCCCCTGCGCTGCGGACGCCGCCCGGCCCACCGCGCCTGCGCACACGGACCCCCGAGTCGGCGTCAAGCCTGCGTCGCCGACGTGCTCCCTGGCGGAGGCGGAGCCGGGCGAGGACGGCCAGCACGGGCGGACGATAAGATGGGCCGGCTCCCAGGAGTCCTGGTTTCATCACGTCCAATGGGGTTCCAAGTGGACGGCTTCCGCCCGGATGGGTGAGTTGTAGTCCGCAGTTCCAGGAAGGCGACATGTGCATTGTAGGCTAAGCAGTGACGTTTTTGGCCTTTGGGTGACTTCCTCCTTCCGGGGAGCTTTGGTGGTTATCCCACTGCCACTAATGCTATCGAGCTTTGCACGCCACCAAGATGCTTACCACAATGAAGAAGCGAAGATAGACCCACTTTCAAACAATAAAGATTCTTTCCAGGCTAGGTGAGGGGATGCGCTGAGACGAATTTCATGTGAAATAGCCTTAATACACGGCCGCTCACAGCAATCTGGGATAGATCCAACGACAGCCTGCACAACAAAGGAAATTCGCACAGAACTCTATTTAGTTACTATTTATAGACCTCTGAAGTCTTCCACGAAGGGGAGAGAAGTCTCAGAGTTTAGCAGTTTAATGAAAATATTAGATAGTAAATAAAGCGCAGTTAGTAAAGCATCTAACAGCCGCTAGCTTCTCCGGACATAATTAAAAACAGACCTGCTGGCAGAGGAAAGGTGAAAACTCCTAGGCCCAACGCCAGGTTATACTGAAATCACTAACCCCATTAATTGCAAGACGAGAGTGCTCGAAGGCTTTTCCTTCCCCTACCAACACTGGCATTGGAACCCAGGATCTCAAGCGTGCTGAGAAACATTCTACCACTGATGGGCAGAAATGGCAGACCGACCTCGAATCTGTGGTCCTCCTACTCCAGCTCCGGAGTGGCTGGCTTTCCAGACTGGTCCCACCACACCCGGCTGAGTATTTACACTTTGAAGAAGTCAAGAAAAGACTGCTCCTCCAAGATCTTTTCATTCCCAGAAGAATAATGAAAGATACTGTTTAACTGGTTGCAAAATAAGATGTAAATATCGTTATTTATTTATTTATTTTTTAATCTTCACCTCCTCCCACATATTCCCCCACCACCATTGCTACACACAGCTTACTGTGAGTAGTGCCCACAATCCACCTTCTTGGTGTTCACCAGCTCTGAAGGTTTGTAAGCCTTTTCTCTTGGGAAGGTAGGTATTTTTTTTTTGACAGAGACATTTCCCCATTTCTTAGGTTCAAAGTGTGATGACTTCTCTTAAAAAATATGGCCTCATAGTTAATGTTACTGGCAACAGCCCAGGTGCCCCCTCTTGTCTGAAGAAAGCATTAGGAAAGTACAGAAGCTGACACACCACAATGACAGGGAGACTACTAAGTAAACTGTGGGATAGCCATACTCTACAGCACCAGGAGGAATTAGAATGAATTACAAGAATACACAGTGTCCTAATAAAAAGATCTCCAAAGCAGGGTTAGTGGAGCGGAGGGGGAACAAATAGAGAATACATTAAGGTGATATAAAAATAGATGTCTGGGTATATAGCTCAGTTAGTGAAAGTCTTGTCACACAACTTTGGCTTCATTCATCCCCAGCACTGCATGAAGCAAGTTGTGGCATATACCTGTGAACCCAGCACTTGGGAAGTGGAGCGAGGATAATCAGAAGTCTAAGGACATGCTCCACTACAAAGTTTAAGGGCAGCCTAGAATGCATGAGACTGGCTTTAAAACAAAACACAAGTTCCTGCAGCCTGTGATGGGGCACATTTGTGATCCCAGCACTGGGGAGATAGAAAGTGGAGGATCAGGAAGACAAGGTCATCTTGACTAGATAGCAGACGTGAAGCTAACCTGATGATAGGAGACCTTGCCCCACAATAATACAGAGAGTCATTACGTGTGCATGCTTGTGTGCGTGCATGCGTATGGACGCAGCACAAGAATTTCAGACAGAGTTCAGCAGTCATTAGCAGTTCCCTGATGAACCTTTCCAGGGAGTGGAGAAACCCACACTGAAACATCAAAGCAGAGCTTTATTTGTACTTTTAAAAAATCACTTTACTGCTGGGCGGTGGTGGCGCACGCCTTCAATCCCAGCATTCGGGAGACAGAGGCCCTAGGATCTCTGTGAGTTCAAGGCCAGCCTGATGTACAGAGCTGGTTCCAGGACAGCTAGGGCTGTTACACAGAGAAACCCTGTCTCAGAAAACAACACCAAAAATCACTGTGTAGCTGAGGATGACCTTGAACTTCTGATCTTACCTCCTCCAGGCATCTGACACCTTGCCAGTTTATGCTGGGCTTGCATAAACTAGGCTTGGACTCCACCAGCTAAGCCACATTCTCAGCCCAGACAACATTTAAAAACAGAGTGGAATTAATAAGCCATCTCCCTTCAGAATTTATAGCAGTCACAACCTTACTTCTAGACATTTTCTGCATGTTTAAATCTCACAAAGAAAATACCAACTGAGGCCAGTGTTTTCAGTATTATTTTTTAAGAAAAACATTTATTTGATTTTTAAAACAATCTTATTTTACATAACAATCCCAGTTCCCTCACCTCCCAGCCTTCTGCTTCCCCATCTTTTCCCCATCCCACCCACTCATCCACTCCTCAGAGAGGGTGAAGCCTCCATGGGGAGTCAATAGAGTCTGTCATATCATTTGAGGCAGGACCAAGGCCCTCCCCTGTATCTAGGCTGAGCAAGGTATCCCTCTATAGGGAATGGGCTCCAAAGAGCTAGTTCATGCAGTAGGGATAAATTCTGGTTCCATTGTTAGTGGCCCTACAAACCACCTAAGGCACACAACTGTCTCCCACATTCACAGTCTTATGCAAGTTCCCCAATTGTCAGTCCCACTGACTGGTCAGATGCAGGCACCAGTCAGATACAAAGGAAGGAAGATGAGAGTGCCTCACTGAAGAAAGGTACCAAGCCACATGGCTAAACATAGATTAAAAAATATGGGTTAATTTAAGTATTAAGAGTTAGTTAATAATAAGCCTGAGCTAATAGACCAGTTTATAATTAATATAAGCCTCAATGTGTTTCTTTGGGACTGAACAGCTGTGGAACCCGATGGGAGAGAAACTTATAAATGGTGCCCAAAATTTGGCAAGAGTTTCCACATAAAGCCAGAAAAAGCTTAAAAAAAGTAAAAGATTCTAGATGACAAACAAGAACAGAATAAAGTGCACCATCTTGGTAACCATCTTTTCTCTGGTAGGCTCTGTTTGCTGGCAACAAGCAGAGGTATGGCTCCTTTAAGAGAGGCTTCCTGACTCAGCATTGATGACAAAAAAACTTGCAGCTCTTTTAAGAGGCTCTGCCACCAAATACTTAAATGGTGTTTATGAACAGCCAGCATCAGACTTCTTCATAGTTACATGGACCTAGAAAGTCTACAGAGTTGTGACAATAAATGTGGCTCCTGTCAGTACCTCCACCATGAAGCTAGACTCTCAAAAAGTTAAGGGATGGGGCAGAGCCAGCTGCCAAATCTGTGGCTTAAATTATAGCCATGCTGCTTAGCAGATTTAAGAGTTATATGGTCAGAAAAAAGATATACACAGTAAAGACAGATTCAGATGAATAAAAACCTCTATAAACAGTTTACAGCATGTTTAAAAATATGTAGGCTTTGAAGAGAAAAGAAAAGATAAAGTCCTTAAAAAACAAAGAAATAGACAAGTCGGGCATGGTGGCGTAAACCTTTAATCCCAGCACTCAGGAGGCAGAGGCAGGCGGATCACTGTGAATTCGAGGCCAGCCTGGTCCACAAGAGCTAGTTCCAGGACAGGTTCCAAAGCCACAAAGAAAGAAAACCTTTCTAAAAAAAAAAACCAAAAGTATAAAAATAAAAGAAATAGAGTAAGAAAAAAAGCCACATAAAGATGAAAAATACACAGAGAGTCTAGATATTGTGTATTATTGTGTTGTCTTTGAATTGTTTGACTGCTGAGGAAGGAGCAACAGCTGCTAAAAGACATTTGATTGTAAATGCTGCTGAATTAATCCAGCCCATATATTCTGAAAATATCTTGGCTTCAAAATTTAAGTCAAAAGATATGTTACTTTGGAGAAGAGATTTTGCTTTTGTTTCCTAGGGAAATGAGAGGCTGGTTCATTCTAAGAAAACTAAAGTTGGATTGAGGAAGACCCCCTGAAAAATCTCCAATAAGAACAGATAGAACAGATGATCCAATGTTTCAGAAGATCTCTGCTGCAGTTTTTTTCTGAGTTCTACAACTAGAACAGCTTCAAGGCTGCTGGCTGAGATGATCCAACCTCACAGAATACTCCAGTCAGGACTTGAGCATAATCCTAAATTTTCTTTCGGTCCCCATAAGATTGCCAGTGCCCCCAATCAGCAGGAAGTATCCTGGAAAACTACTCCCACATTCCCAAAACATGGATTATGGATGTTTATCTTTGTTTAGAGTGTTGATTACAAGTTGTTATGGACAATGGTTAGGGAAAAAGCTAAGCTAAGGAGATGAGGTTCAGTGTCTTGTTTTGAAAATAAAAAAGGGGAACTTTTTTCTACATTGGAAATGATAAAAAGATAAAAGGGGGAACTATATCCAAATATAGATATGATAGGATAGAAGGGCAGATTATTGAATCTACTCTGAAAAGAAAAAAGGGAGGCCATAGATATGATAAGATAAAAAGGTAGATGACTAAATCTACTTTTAGAAAGCAACTACTAGTTTTAAATGTTTTACATCAGATTGGATTTTTTTACATTGCATACAAATTTTGTATATTGAGATTAATTTTGTTAGAACATAATGTACGTACATTTCTACTGTTGTTCAAGGTATTATACCTATATAACTCATTTAACAGTATAATGCAAAATTCTAGTCTTTGAAAGTTATTATTACCAACTCTATAGGATAATAAGGAAATACAGGTCAGTAATTAGTCACCTATTACAATCAAACTTGTAGTCACATCAGGTATGTGTTCAAGGTCAAACATAGATATATTTTAGACAGGTCACCTTCAAACACTTCAGAGATCTGCAGAATATGGCATTTAAGATGTTTTAATAGCATAGCCTCATTTTTATGACAGTGAGACATGTCTGCTCCTGACAGCACCAATCTACTTCAGAGAAGATGATGGGTATCGAAGAAACTCCACATGGAATTTACTTTCTTTGTGGCAAAAGTAAGCCACTGGACAAGAAAGTGTCTTTGTCTCAACTACTGGCAGTATGCTGTTCTAATAGGACAAGCAGGACACAAAAGAAAGTGACTGCCACACATTGTCAAGACAAAGAGGGACAGCCCTTCAGAAAGTCCTGCTTCACAGAAAAGTCTATAGGATATGCTAGATCTGTAGGCTAAAGATAGATGCCCCAATGTTGCAGAGGAACTTAAGCTGACTGTCCAGGCACCCAGCTGTTTCTGTCGTTTCTCACATTTTTTGGAAGTCTCTTGCATGCACTTCCTGCTTACTCAGTTAATATTATTTCCTTCTTGGGTCTCTAAGGGAATTGAAGACTAGATAGTTATAGTTTTGTTTTCCTTGTTTACCAGGTGCAGAAAGAAAGTTATAATAGAAAGTAAATTAGGTACAAGACATTAGACTCACCAAGATAGGATAGATAATGGTTTTCTCTAAATATATCAAATGCAAATGGACTAGACATTGTTGATGTACTTATTGCCTGTATACATTGTATATAGTCATTGTACTTAATGTATCTCATTTTCTTATATTAGTTATGGACTTTTTATTTTAGACAAAAGGGGAAATGTAAGTGATATTCTTTTTTTATTTTTATTTTTTTATTTTTTATTTATTTATTTTTTTTGGTTTTTCGAGACAGGGTTTCTCTGTGGCTTTGGAGCCTGTCCTGGTACTAGCTCTTGTAGAACAGGCTGGTCTCGAACTCACAAAGATCCGCATGTATGCCTGCAGGCCAGAAGAGGGCACCAGAC
>JAQHUG010000143.1:5123809-5143215 GCA_028555095.1 Dicrostonyx torquatus
AAAACAGCTGCATCGATCAGTCTTACAGACTAGGCAGTGGTGACACACACTTTTAATTCCAGTAGCCACACTAGTTTGCCAAAAAAAAAAAAAAAAAAAACGGGCCATAGTGGTACATACCTTTAACCCCAGCACTAGAATATAGGATGGGCGGAGACAGCTCTCACACACAATCTCATTCTGAGATTCCTGGAGGCAGGATCACCATTTCAGACTAAGGTAGAGGTAAGAGCCAGTGTCTGGCTGTTTTGCTTTTCTGACCTTCAGGTTGAACCCCAATATTTGTCTCTGGGTTTTAATTAATTTTGCTACAGGATTAGCTGTTTCTGTGGGTTTCATCATCATGGTCATGTCCCCTGTGCTTGTAATATCGCTCCTCCCTCTCCATGGCTGGACTCCAGAAGTTCAGCCCAGTGCTTAGCTGTGAATCTCTGCATCTTTTTCCATCAGATTCTATCTACCTTTGTTTATAAAGTTCTGGTTAAAGGAATGAGGCAAGAGGAAATAAGAAAGGGTGTGTGTGGTGGTGGTAGAGGGGTAGGGAATCAAACCTTAAGTTTTGCACATTAGGTTTCTCCAAGCTAAATGTCTAAATCCACTTACTATGCACCATAGCAACATTACTGAAAGAAGGTCATGTCTCAAAGCTTCCCTTCATACAAACCTATGGCCTTTATGTGTTATGAATGTTTCCTTCTGTTTTTATTTTCAGTTTGTGTTTGTTTGAGACAGGGTAGCACTGCAATCCAGGCTGGCCTCTACCTCATTATGTAGCCAAGGTTGCCTTCAAACTCATAGTAATTTTGCCTTAGCCATGCTGGGATTACAGATAAGAGTCACCATGCCTACCCAACACAAATGTTTTATATGCTAATTATTAAAATAACCTTGTGCTTCAGAAAATTGGGAATAAGCTAACAAATGTTCCCCAACCCTCCAATTAGATTCAATGAGTCACTAATCCTGTCTTCAGAGCTATTAGTGGTAAACAATTACTTTGTGTTAACAGGATGTGGTAGTGCAGATACGTAATCCTTGCATTCAGAAAGCTGAGGCAGGAAGATCACAAGTTTGAAGTTACCCTGGAATGGCAAATTCCAGGCCAGGCTATGTAGCAAAGATGTTGTACTTTTAAAAAATTACCTACTGTTAAATTTATACGTATATGTTCTCAAATTTTAAAACTTCTCAAGCCTAGAATCCCATTGAAACTAGCTTGCTAGGCCTTCTTATCACCAGATCAAATTTATCACCAGAACAGCACAAACATCAAGCCAGCAATATATGAAATAATGGTTTTAAGATGCAGTGAGTACTGGAGACATGGCCAATAGTAAAAGTGCTTGCCACACAACCAGCAGTGTCTGACCCACATGAAAGGTGTATGCATGCTCCTGATGGGAGAGGAGAGTCAGAAACAGATGAAGCCCTGGAAGCTCACTGGCCAGCTACCCTGGCAGATGTAGCATCCACTCACCTGTGTGAGTGAGTGTGCACATGCACACACACACAAGCAAACAAAAGGAAAATAAATGTAAAAGAACTTGTCAATTAATATTATACTTGATTAGAGACTGCGTATTTTCCTTTGATACCAGGAGTAAAATAGAGGTATCTACCCTTATCAGAAACATTCAGTACTGCACTACAAATACAAATACAGTTAGACAAGAAAAATTAATAAAAGGTCATCCAGACCGACAGAGAAGTAAAAATCTAGTCCTTATTATATGTGGCATAATCTTTATGTAAAAAGTCTGAAGCAATATTAAAACTTTACAATAAATGAGTTGTCGGATAACAAGATCAGTATATCAAAATCAGCCACTCTTCCACATACTAGTATTTTACCTGAATTTTCAGATGAAGAATGCCAAATTGAAAACTAAAATTTTACGAACAGAATTTAAAACTTTAAAATATATGACAGGCTTGAAGACAAATCTGACAGAAACAAAAAAAGCTGCCCCCTGAAAACCACAAAATAGTTCTGAGCAAAATTAAAGAATACATAAATAAGTGAGAAGACACACTGTTCCTGTTTCAAAGCCTCTGTGTTAACATGCCAATTTTCTGTCAGGGGGTTACTGTTGGAATTCCGACACTTGAAAGGTAGAAATAGAAAGATCAGAAATTCACTCTCATCGTTGGTTACATACTGAGTTTGAACCTAGTCTGAAAAAAAAAGATTAAGACAATTTTAATAAATATGTTAATAAAATGTGGAAGGGAGTTACAAACCAAGAGAAAGGTAAAACAGTTTATAAACCATGTATCTGAAAGCAGTCTTTAAAATTTGTCTTTTGGGTCAGGCATGGTGATTTATGCACACCTTTAATCCCAGCACTCACGAGGCAGTGAAAGGCAGATAGATCTCTGTGAGTTTGAGACCAGCCTGGTCTATACAGGAGATTCCCGGCCCATCAGGGCTACATAGTGAGACCTTAACAAAACAAACAAAAACCAGAACCAAATGTATTTCCCAAGATGGCTCAGAAGATAGACATTTGCTGTGCAAATCTAGGGACCAAAGCTTGATTCCACCTCATTAAACCTTACGGAACTTATATAAAGATGGAACCAATTCAACAAAGTTGTCCTCTGACTTCTGCATGCACACCCCCCCATTCATACACAATCATTTAAATTTTTAAAAAGAAAACAAACTCTAAGCCAAAACTTTGTCTTTGGAGGCTACAAAGAGAGATCAGAGGGTACGAATGCTGCCTGTGCAGGCAGGATGGGACATGTGAGTCTCCAGCAGCCACAGAACTGGCAGGGCCTTGCTAGTATAGCTGAGACTCGGCATTAGGGCCTCACAACATAAGGTGGAGACGGGAAGCCTTCCTCTGGCCTCTCTGTTCTTGTGCTCATCAAATGCACCAAACACACCCCATGAGAAACTGTCTTTTTGTTCCCACTTGTTCTTAGTTCAACCCATTTGTTCCTACACGTCTGAATTTTTCCATTCCTCATAACTCAGAGGAAAAAAAACACTAATTTTCTAATATTAGTTCTCCCAAAGTAGTTGAAGAAAGCAAAGGGCTCTGTAATTACAAATAATTTCTTTGTTTTAGACCAGGTCTCACTATGTAGCCCGGGTTGACCTCAAACTCAAGATCCTCTTGTCTCGGCCTCCCAACTTCTAGGATTAAATCATATTCTACTCTGTATAAATATTTTAATGTAATAGATTAGCTTTTTAAAAAAGATTTATTTATTTTATTTTATGAGTGCTCTGTCTGCATGTTTGACTTTATGGGAAGAGGGCATCAGATCCCACTATAGATGGTTATGAGCCACCATGTGTTGCAGGGAATTGAACTGAGGACCTCTAAAAGAGCAACCAGTGTTCTTAACCACTGAGTAAAAATCCAGTCCCTAGTTTAATAGCAATTACATTATCACATTGCTTAACATCTATTTAAAATAAAATACTTTTTTTTAATGTGTAGCCCAGGCTGGCCTCGAACTCGTGATCCTCCTGCCTCTGCCTCCTTCAGCAAATCCTACTGGTGTGCACCACCACAACCGGCTAAAATACAATACTTATACACCCAAGTTGGCCCAATTATTATACAATATGCCATATTTTATATAAGTGGAAATTAACATTTTAAAATAAAGCTCTTAGAATTTTTTCCAGTTACACTTGCCAGTTTTAAGTAGGTGAAGCAATTTGAAACAGAATTATAAACCATGCTTAGTTTTTGCACACCTGTAATCATAGCACCAGGGAGGCTGAGGGTGAGTCCTGAGATCAAGACCAGCCCGGCAAGCTGGTGGTGGTGGCACACACCTTTAATCCCAGCAGAGGCAGGTGGATCTCTGTGAGTTTGAGGCCAGCCTGGTCTACAAGAGCTAGTTCCAGAACAGATAGGGCTGTTATACAGAGAAACCCCACTTCGAAAAAGCCAAAAAAAGAAAGAAAGAAAGCTTGGTCTAGTGAAGCCTTGCCCATCTGTCCTATCCCCCCTCTAAAAAAACAAACAAACAAACAAGAACAGAATTGTATTGCTAGTAAGAGTTTCATATCTGTTTGGGAACAACTTTGGGATTAATGAAATAGGCTTATTTCATAGCTTTTCTCACGCTATATAGCGGCCTACTGTATCTTTTTCTCTAGTGTTTCTTCTGGATTTCTAAGTCCCAGCCTTTCTCTGCTGTTACTGAAATGCCATGACTTTCTCTACAACTGGCTCATAATAATCTCATTTTGTTTACTAGTTTATAGTGATATATTATTTATATTTTAATTAAGCTTAACTGAAGATCAGAGAGCAAAGTAACCATACTAGTCAGCCACACAGGCCAGGGAGTATTAGCACACACTTGGGAAACCGAGGCAGGAGAATCTCTGTTAGTTCAAGGTCACCCTGGGCTACACAAGATTGAATCTGTCTAAAAGAGAGCAGAGCTCACACAAAGGTGATCCCAGCACTTGGGATCCCAAGCCTTTAATCCCAGCACTAGGGAGGTGGAAACAGGAGTGATATGGCTGGGAGAAGAGAGGAATATAATAAAGCTGAAGAGACGGGAACTCAGCAGAGTCTTCAGGATTTGTAGAGACAGGATCTCAGCCATTTTCAGTCTGAGGTAGAGGTAAGAGTCAGTGGCTGGTTGCTTTCCTTTTCTAATCTTCAGGTTGAACCCCAATATCTCTGAGTTTTTATTATTCATGCTACATTTGGAGCCCAAGGTATGGGATACAAATGAACAAAAAAGCCATTTCCTGTGAGTTTACAGCCACTGGCATAAATAAGCTGGAGCTACTTGCGGCAGAGTCACTGACTGACTGGCTAGGTTTTTGTTTTTGTTTTCTCTCCAGGCATGCTCTCCCTGAACTCCTTTTTGGGCTGCTCCCAAACTAGGTAGCTGCTTTGAAAACAAGTTAGGCTTTTACTGTTCTACACAGCAGCAATCAGCCTCAGGTCTTCATCAACATCAGCAGTAGATTTGGTAAGACAATTGGGAATTCTTAAAGGGATGAGTTAAAAGAGAGACTTTTTTCCCACATTAAAAAAGGGAAACACCATTACATTGGAGTGATTTGGGTCTCTGTATGATAATATGCTGGACAGTTTGAAAATGGAACAATTAAGAGAGAATAATTTATTTATATGGGATTTATGTAATGTCAGTTGTAAACATTATTGGCTCTTATCATTATCTTATCACTAAAATAGTTGGTTATTCTGAGTGCTGAGATACAGGTCTTAGAAAAAACTAATAAAATGGATCACAGAGATACTTAAATCCAGAGGGAAATTTAATGGAGAACCAATTTCAGCATTGCATTGTAAGACTAGAGAAGAACAGTCTAAGGTTTTCAAACAAACAACCTTAATATATCCAGTAACCTTACAGCAATTGCCAATTATTAGAGGCTCTGTAACAGCTAACTGGACTCCTGTGCCAATGTTAGATTTAAGAATATTCAAGGAAACAATAGTCTCATATGACATGCATTTACTTTTTGTGAATGTTTAACTCATGGTTAGTTTGTAATGGAATTATCCCTAAAGACTGGATAGAATTGGTTAATGGTGTTTTAGAGCCTGTTTCACAATTGCAATGGAGTACCTGGTTCAGAGAAGAGGCTAAGGTTATTAAACAATAGAGTGAAGCTAGAGGTATGGATCACATTCTTGGAGAAGGAAATTATGCCACTATAGAAACACAATCTTTATATGATGTTCACATCCTAGATTTATGACATGCAGCAGCTTTGAATGCTTGGGACAGAATTGGAGAATTAGAAAAGAAAATTGAGTCACTTACTAAAGTTATACAGGGCCCAAAAGAAACCTTCATGGATTTCTTACAAAGACTGACATCAGCAGTAAATAAAATGATTACAAATTCAGAAGCCAGACAAAGAATAATTGAATCTTTGGCTTTTGAAAATGGTAATTTTCAATGTAAAAGGATAAGGCTGTTAAAGGCTGTTCAGGTCCTTTGAAGGAATGGACCTGAGATACAATTAATATTGAATATCATGACCAGGATGATACTTGGATAGGAGAGGTGATTTCCAGAGGTTTGAGGAAAAATTGAAATGTCAAGCCAAACAAGGTCAACTTAAAAGGGATTATAGACAGGCATTCCTAAAAAACAATGTTTTTTCTAAGCATAATCCATTCAAACAACCCTTCCTCTGGATAATGCAGAAGGTGTGGCAAAGGCAAGTCATTGGACTAATGAATATAGGTCAACAAAGGATACTGACGATAATCCTTTGCTGTCAGGAAGCTCCATGAGGGGCCTCTCACAGGCCCCTATTACAAATCCAGTACAGTTGTTTTCTGCCATCATAGAGGAAACTTCTTCTCAAGAAAAAATTAAAGAAACTAATGCCTATTGCAAGAAATCATACTGCTCTGGATAATAGAATAGCTAGAGAAGACAGAACAAAAAATTCAGGGTAAACCATAAGGCAAGTATTTTGGCAAACTTCTATAAATGAACAAAGACCAAAATAAAAAATATGAATAAATGGTGTCATTGAAGGTCTGGTAGACACAGGTGCGGATGTAACAATCATTTTATCAGAATCTTGGCATTCAAATTGGCCTCTTCAGGATGTAAATGTTTAGTTTTTGAAACTTTATCTCAGGTAAGCAGAGAGTGAGATGGGTTGAATGTATAGGGCCAGAAGGATAAAAAGGAATATTAAAATCATATTTGACTAATTATAGCAATGGATTTGTGAGGATGTGATTTGTTACAGCAATGGAATACTCAGATTAACATTCCTCCACTCATAGAAACAATGAATGTTTCTGGGGAAAATATTACAAGATATGTAAAGAACAGACAGTGACCATTCAGGTTGTACAAGAAGAGGGCACAACAGCTACTGATATTTCAAAGGAGCCAACAGCCCTACCTTTAAAATGGTTGACAGACAAACCTGTATGAGTTGTGCAATGGCCTTTAAGAACAAAGAAACTGCAAGGTTTATCGCAGGTGGTACAGGAGCAACTAAATGCTCAGCATATCAAAGAACCTTGGAAATCTCCTGTATTTGTTGTTAAAAAGAAATCTGGAAAATACACAATGGTAACATCTAAGAACTGTTAATAAGGTGATTAAGCCAATGGGTTCTGTACAATCTGGAATTCCTTTGCCTTCTCTATTGCCTAAAGGATAGCCTTTTACATTTATTGATTTAAAAGATTGTGTTTCCTCACTATACCTTTAAAAGAAAAAGACAGAAAAAATTGCCTTCACAATGCCTGCTTATAATAATTCTCAGCCTGCTTAGAGATATCAGTGGAAGATTTTCCCACAGGAAATGTTAAATAGCCCCACCCTGTGCCACTATTTTGTAAGTAATGATACATAAGCAATTTCCTAAGTCTATAGTTTACCATCACATGTACGGCATTTTGCTATCTGATTCAAATGTAGATACTTTAGAATGTTTGAAGAAGTAAAGAAAATTTTGCTTTGTTTGGAGATTTTAAATTGCTCATGAAAAAAATGCAAAGAGGTTATTCTATTGATTATTTAGATAATATAAAATATAAGAAATTAGATCCCAAAAGGTGCGAATTAGGAAATATTGATTGCAGACTCTTAATGACTTCCAAAGATTTTTAGGAGACATTTCCCATCTACGGCACACTATTAGGATAAAACCTTATGACCTGATTAATTTAAACAAAATCTTAGATGGTGACATGGACTTAAATAGTCCCAGGGAATTATCTCAGCTGAAGCTGAGACAAAATTGGAAACCAACTTCATATGGAAAAACAAAAACCCAGGATAGCCAAAACAATCCTATACAATAAAGGAAATTACAGAGGATCCCTGACATTAAGCTCTATTACAGAGCTACAGTAATGAAAACAGCTTGGTTTTGGGATAAAAACAGAGACATTGACCAATGGAATTGAGTTGAATACCTGAATATTAATCCACACACCTATGAACACCTGATTTTTAAAAGAGAAGCTGAAATTATACAATGGAAAAAAGAAAGCATCTTCATCAAATAGTGCTGGCATAACTGGATTTCATCCTGTAGAAGAATGAAAATAGATCCATATCTATCACCATGCACAAAACTAAACTCAAGTCCAGATGGATTAAAGACCTCAATATAAATCTGACCACACTGAACCTGATAGAAGAAAAAGCGGGAAGTAGCCTTCATTGCATGGGTACAGTAGACCACTTCCTAAATGTAATCCCAGTAGCACAGACAATAAGAACTACAATCAATACATGGGACCTGCTGAAACTGAGAAGCTTCTGTAAAGCAAAGGACATAGTCAATAAAACAAAAAGGCAGCCTACGGAATGGGAAAAGATCTTAACCAACCACACATCAGACTGATCTCAATATGAAGAACTCAAGAAATAAGACATTAAAATTCTAAATAACCCAATTAAATATGGTGTACTAAACTAAACAGAGAATTCTCAACCAAAAAAAATTTAAATGGCCAAAAGATACTTAAGGACATGTTCAATTTCCTTAGCTATTAGGGAAATGCAAATCAAAACAACTCTGAGATACCATCTTACAACTGTCAGAATGGCTAAATCAAAAACACCAATGACAGATTATGCTGGAGAGGATGTGGAGTAAGGGGAACACTCATCCATTGCTGGTGGGAATGCAAACTTGTATAACCACTTGGGAAATCAGTGTAATGGTTTCTCAGAAAATTGGGAATCAACCTACCTCAGGATCCAGCAATAGCACTCTTGGAAATATACCCAAAAGATGCTCAGTCATACTATAAAAGCATTCAACTAAAGAATGGATGAAAAAAGTGTGGCACATTTACACATTGGAGTACTACTCAGTGGTAAAAAACAATGGCATCTTCAATTTTGCATGCAAATGGATGAAATTAGAAAACACTATCCTGAGTGAGGTAACCCAGACCCCCCCAAAACAAATATGGTATATACTCACTCATAAATGGATACTAGCCATAAACAAAGAACATTGAGCCTATAGTTCATGATTCTAAAGAAGCTGGGGTGAACCCAAAGAAAAACATATATAGACCCATCTGGGAATTGGAAACAGACAAGATCGCCTGACAAAATAGGGAGCATGGGGGTGGGGGTAAAAGGAAGGGGAGAAGAGGAGGGTTGAGGACAACTTGAGAAAATGGGATAGTTGAGATGGAAGAAGGACAGATATGAGAGCATGGAGAGAGATATCTTGATTGAGGTAGCCATTATGAGGTTAGCAAGAAACCTGTATCTAGAAAAATTCCCAGGAATATACAAGGATGACCCCAGGTAAGATCCTAAGCAATAGAGGAGTGGGTGCCTGAACTGGCCTTGCCCCGTAGTCAGGCTGATGTTTATTACCTTAAATATCATCATAGAACCTTTATCCAACAACAGATGGAAACAGAGTCAGAGAACCACATTGGAGCACTGGACTGAGCTCCCAAAGTCCAGTAGAAGAGCAGAAGGAGCGAGAATATGAGCAAGGAGGTCAAGACCATGAGGGGTTCACCCACTGAGACAGTTTACCTGAGCTAATGGGAGCTCACCAACTCCAACTGGACGGGGAATGAACAAGCATGGGATCAAACTCGTCCCTCTGAATGTGGTTGACAGTTGGGGCAGACTGAAGGGCCACTGACAGTAGCACTGGGATTGTCTCTATTTGCATGTACTAGCTTCTTGGGATCCTATTCTCTTTGGATATATACCTTGCTTTGAAGTCATAAGTCACAAAAATATCCCAAACCAGTTTGGAATTATGATTAATAAAAGGGTTATTTATTTGAAGGGAAAAACTTACAGATCCCCTTCCTAGACAACAGCCCTCTGCATGACCAGGAAAGGAGTCTAATAGCCAGAAGCTGAGCCAGAAGCAAGAGAGTGAGCACATGGCTACCGCTACTTTTTAAAGCAAAAGAGACCATGCCCAAGTGGGCTGGTATCTTAAAGGCTTTTGGCTGAAGGAGCGAAAGGATCTCCCGCAGCACCTCCCCTTTTTTTAAGTAAGAGAGTTCTAAATCCAATACAAAACAATATACACTAGGAACAGATATTAAGTATGAGATTAGAATTACAATTGGCATAAATAATATTAAGCAAGGAACATATGCTAAATGTTTTAATAAACATTCTATCTTATGGAGTCTAAGTCTTGTATAGGAAATGGCTTGGTTAGATCATAAGAGGATGGTAACTAAACTATGACTATCTAATCTTCAACCCTATCGAAGGCTTGAGAAGGGAGATAATATTACTTGACCAGGCAGGAAATATAATCAAGTAGCTTCCAAAGTGAGCAATATATGACAGAGACAATTAGCTACCTGAGCAATCACCCAAAGTCTCATTTTGTAATGTTGAAGCAAGCAACTTTGGCTATGGCCTAGCATAATTGACAGACCATTTTCAGAGGCAGGAAATTTTTCAAAACTGTCTTATCCTGTCTTGGCAAGATTTGACAGTACTGCTTACCCATTTCCGGATATCATGTAACTTGTCAGTGGTTGAGGCATTGTCAGTTCCTTGCCCAAAAGCCAGTTTTGCCAAAAAGAAAACAGGCTCCAAGTGGAGTGTCTTTGGTGTTCAACATTTTCTCGGGAATAGATTGGTGCTGTCAGAAGCAGTCATGTCTCATGTCAACAGAACCCAAAGTTATTTAAATGCCATGTTCCACAGAACCTTGAAGTGGTTGAAGATTACCTATCTAGACTGAATATAATCTCTATGTATCTAAAGAACCTAATTGATCTACCTGTATGTACAGCAAGCATGAACAACTATTGACCTATAATAATTAATACCTATATAACTTAAAGACTAAAACTTCATGTCAGAATATTAAATAACCTGTAAACAAATGTGCAACAAATGAGGACAATGACCTCTAAATATAAACAATATAAGTATCTAAGTAGAAGTAATATATAATGCAATATGAAAATATATCCTAAAAGTTGTATCAATATACAAAATGTCCTAAACAGAGGTAACATACATATATACAATCTGACAAAATAACTTTGTATAGGTGTACAAATAAGCAAAAGTAACAGATACAATTTGAACTTGTGTCAATATACAAAAACTATACCAATGTAAATTATCCATGAATAATAGCTCACAAGTATTCACTCTATTACCCACTATTACTATCCCCCCCTTTTTAAAACAAACATAGTTTTCACCCCAACCCTTTATCTAATACAAGTAATAATCAACAACCCCTAAGCAGTGTTCCTAACTATGGACAAACATTTTGGAAATGGGGGCATCATCTTCTAGAATTCCTTCCCGCTGTCACGGGGACGATGTTCTCTTAATGGGATCCTGCAAAATTAAAGTGATAGCTAAGTTTCAAAATTACTGTCCAGTATAGTACAAATAATTTCCAAGCAGTTTTTTTTCTCAAAGTTCTTATTTGGAGTCCTGGCCAGAATGTAATGAGAAGGTGCACCATTTCAGCAGTTGGTACCCAAATAAAGTAGTGGTCTTATAGTAGCGCTGTCTGCATCATGATGTCATCTCAAGTAGGTAATTTCTGTGGGGCCCCATCTTCTGGAAACTTCAAAGATTACTGCAGGAAAGGATCTGTAGGAAAATCTATGTTCATCATGAAAAACTTAAACATCATACATTCAATGAAGAATATGTATAGACAAAAAAGGCATGGAGAAAGTAAAAATTTTTCCTAAAGCCTTTCTTCTGTCCCACACCAGATGGCTGCTGATATGAGACAGAAACTCTGAATGTTCCTTTTAACAACACACTTGGATTTAGAGAAGTACAGAGCCATTATCCAACTCCAAAACCAACTGAATATATTAATATATATTTGTGTGTGTGTGTGCTTGTACATGCATGTGTGTCTGTGTGTAAATGTAAGTATAACCCATACCTGGAATCATAAACCATATTCTGTTTTCTTGATGCTTCTTAGTGAATAGTTATTTTTTTCTTCTGTCAGCATTCAGACATCCATGGTCTCTTGAACTGTTGATGATGTGTATTTTCCTGCAAAGATAAGAGCAGAACCCTGCCCTAACCCTTATGAGCTTTGCTTACCACCTGTATGATTGTCACCATTGTGGATGTGGTATCATTTTTCAAGAGGTTTCTACTTTTCAAAGCAAATATTTATTAATTTTGATGGTATCCATAATTTTTCTTCTCCTGTAGAAACAAGAGCAAAACCCCTTCCCCAATGTAGTACATCTCCTGGTTTCCATTGTGAGGTCAACACATCCTTGAAATGTACTGGTTGATTCAATTCAGAAGTTTTTCCATTATCCAATGCTGCTGTTGTTGTTTTTTCTCATTAGTGTTAAGAAAATTCAAAGTTAATAAAGCATTATGCAATCTATTTCTGGGGGAATTTTCTGTCCCTTTGTGTTTGTCCAGCATATCCTTTATAGTATGATTTGACATTTCTATAACTGCCTGACCTGTATGATTATTTGGTATACCTGTAATGTGCTTCTTCAATATGGTGAGCATCTAGTTTTTCTCATACCAGCTGTTCCAAAGCCTGTAATTTACCTTCAGCTAGAGGCTGATGGTATCGGATTGCCTTGTCTGTCTGTTGTTGACCTGCATTCATTGATCCAATGTCGGCCTTTACCACACCTCTTACATATACCTGAAGGCTGAGGTCTCCTATTTTTGTCATTCCCAGACATTCCTACATATTCCTAGAAATTCCTTGCCTAAAATCCCTTTTCAGATGTCCTAATTTACCACAATTAAAACATTTGGCAGTTTGATGTCTTCTCATTGCTTTGGAAATTGCTTCTCCTACCCAAGATTCATCATTACATCCAAAAGTCTAAATATTCATCATATGCTGAATACATTCATCCATAGGTGCTGACCTAGACCTTAAATGCCCAATTATCTTTTTACATTCTAAGTTTGCATTTTCAAAAGCCAGAGATTCAAGAATTATTCATCTAGCTTCTGGGTCTGTTATTATGATTCGATCCTTTTCCCTAGTTCTTGTATCCTATCTCAAGCATTCAAGGCTGCTTTGTGGCATAGGGACAATACTTCTTCACCATAAAGAGCTTGGACTTGTGGATCAGCATATGCTCCTAAGCCAAGAATTTGATCTTGGGAAACCTCCACACCTTTTGCTCTTTCTTGCTGTTCCATATGTTTGGATTCTTCTCTGAAATAAATTTCAAACATCAAGGAAGGTCCATCATCCAATACTGCGGACACTAACTGAGAAAATCATGGGGGATAGCTCTGACATTAGAAGTCCAAGTCTGTATCATTTCCTTATGTACAGTGCAAACCATAATTAATGACAGCTTGCTTATTTTTTTATTTCTTTTAGACCATTCATTCCTATTGGTGTCCATCTACCTTTTTTGGCTCCCTTTGAGCCTTTAGAAGTTGACACTTTGTCAGAGTAAATTGCAGGGTATGATGCTAAAACCCTGGGTAAACCAGTTCTGACAGCCGGTGGTGACATTGTATCCTGTTCACGAGCTCCAATAATTTCCTCAAATATTTCAAATCTTTTTATCATTGTCTCTCGTACAGCCTGAATCCCCTGACCTGCATATGTTTCTAGTAATTTCACTAAGGTATCAATTTTTTGGTCCCCTTTCTGTACCTGTTATTCCAAGGTTTTAATGTTTTCCTTCAAAGATAACATGTCCTCCTTGAACTTTTCTTGGATATTGTGTAGATTGCCATCCTGGAAGTACATTCTGTCTGTTACCTTATCAAAATTTTGTGATAACTTCTGAATGTCAAATTCAACAGTATGAACCCTTTCAGGTAACTTCCTAGTACCCTTGGATATGAAGTCAATTTTGCCTATCATAGTATCCACTTGTTCAGGTAACCTCTGATTTTCAATAATTTTAATCCTTTCAACTAGTTGTTCATTATTAGTCTGTAAAGATTGTATCATTCCTAGGAGTGCCACATTCCTCCTTAATAATAGAATATGGAGAAGAAAACTGAAACCTAGTAACCAGTAAATTGAGGTATCCCCATAGTCATATAAACCTCACATGATATAATCCATTGTATTAGTAAAGAAAGCAGTAGAAGTTACAATGGAAATGAAAACTGCCATATTACCTATTATCCAGCAGGTGGCGCTGTTGCTGAGTCGCAAGTAGAACCGATGCAAAGGTGACAGAAACAGGGTCCTGTTTCAGTGTCTGCCTTAGTATTTGTTCAAGACTGGGAAATATGAGTTGCTCAACAAAGTAAATGTAATTAAATCAATTCCATACACGGAACCAGAAACCCAGAATCCAGGGGTAGAGAACAGCAACCCAGAAGCCATGTATGCCTCCACATGACAAAAAGTAAAAAGTTGCCCCGAGGGGTTGCAGTGTTCGGCAACCTCTTGTGCTCTGACTTGCACTGCTTAAGTGCTGTGCTGCAAGGGGGATTTAAAAACTGCTCAGAAAAGAGCAAACCAGGTGGGCAGAGACTGTCTGTGCCTGTGGAGCCCAGGAGGCATGGAGTTTAAATCCACGTGGGAAGGCAAACAACAGGGACTTGAAGCCAATCTGAGGCATGTAAAGAGAAAATATAAAGAATTGCAGCAAGAAGAGCCATTGCGCAATATTCTATATTGAACTGTTGGCTCCATGCATGGGCTGTGGCTGAGGGAGGGCTCGTGCCAAGTTGAGCTGGTGGCAGGCAGCTAAGCTGGGGGGCATGTCTAAAACCAAATGTTGGGTGCCAGATGAAGGCATAAGTCACTAAAAATCCCAAACCAGTTTGGAATTATGATTAATAAAAGAGTAAGAAAAAAACTTACAGATCACTGTCCTAGACAACAACCCTCTGCATGACCAGGAAAGGAGTCTAGTATCTGGGAGCAGAGCTGGAAGCAAGAGAGCAAGCACATGGCTACCACTGCTTTTTTAAAGCAAAAGAGACCATGCCCAAGTGGGCTGGTATCTTAAAGGCTATTGGCTGAAGGAGCAGAAGGAGCTCCTGCAGCATTGTCCAACCTAGATGTAGTAGGGAGGGCCTTTGACTTGCCACAGGGCAGGGTGCTTTGGATCTCTTGGGATTGGAAGGGAAGGGGTGGGAGGGTGTGTGGAGGGAGTGGGTAGAGGGGAGAGAGTGGAAATTTGGATTGGTATTTTTTAAGTAATAAAATAATAAAAAATAAGATAAAAAGAAAAAAGACTAAAGCTGGCTTTGGAATTGGAGTGTGGCTCTCTCCTTCTCTAAACCCAACCATGCTTATTAAAAGTAAAATTCAAAATCTCTTTCTTATGTCAGAAGAGCCATCTGTCATGGTACCTAAGAAAAACAAATATTTAACCATTATTTTATTGTCACTAATCTCATAATCCTTTGGTTTTATACTGACTCTTTAACAACTTTTCTTAAGATATAAGATTAATATATATGTAATGTATATATAACTTTAAACTTTTTGTCATGATATTAATGGCCATAAAGAATACTAATTCTAGAAAGAGATTTTTATCTACCTTTTTGAACATGATTTCAGATTTGAGTCTCTATCAATTTTCTGCAGAGAACCCTTAGCACACCTACCAGCAGCCTTCAAAGTCTCCAAAAGCAGGATATGGTCCCACAATGATGAGTCTTACAGGATTATGATAACACTACTAAGCTAAAAAAACATCACCTGAAGATCACTTTTGGGCTACAAACTTCTTAGAATAATTTTGAAGTAGCTAGCTAAGATGATCCAGCCTAACAGACTACTCTTATCAGGATATGAGACAAGCCCTGCACTTTCTTATTGCAGACACTGGACAACAAATGATATAGCTGCCTCTCCCAGGACTTGATAATTGACCCAAATTTTTCTTTTCAGGATCCCCTAAAGATACCATCACCCCCAGACAGCAAGAAGTAAATTTAAGAACATGACACCTGCATTCCCAAGTGATGGGGAGGGTGGTTTTTATTTTGTCATTGGGTTATGGATATTTGTCATTATTTAGAGGTATTGGTTATAAGTTGCTATTGATAATGGTCAGGAAAAAAATCTAAAGAAAGGAAATTAGATTCAAGATTCTTGTTTTGAAAATAAAAAAGGGGGTATATATATGTTAAGATAAAAGGGTAGATTATTGACTGTACTCTGAAATTAAAAGAGAGGATATAGATGAGGCAAAAAGTTAAATTATTGGATCAACTTTAAAAAGCATCTACTTCTTTTAAATGTTTTGTATATTGATACAAATTTGAAATTAATTTTGTTAAAACATACTTTATCTACATTTCTACTCTTGATCAAGGAATTGTACCTATATAACTCATTTAACAATGTAATGCAAATTTCCAATCCTTGAAAATTATTATTAGTAACTGTTTTGGATAATAAGAAAATGCAGGTTAGTAGTTAATCACCTATTACTATCTAATTTGTAGTCTTATTAGATATATTTTCAAGGTCAAATAAAGATATATTTTAGATAGACGTGTCAACTTCAAACACTTTAGAGATCTACAAGATACAGCATTTAAGATGTTTTAATAACATAAGTTCCTTTTCTTATAACAATGAGACATGTCTGCTCCTGGCAGGAATAATCTATTTCAGAAATATAATGGGCATCAAAGAAACTCCACATGGGTTTACTTTCTTTGTGGAAAACTTAAGCCACTGGTCAGGAAAATGACTTTGCCTTGACTGCTGACAGTATGATGTCCTAATTGGATAAGCAGAAAAAAACAAGGAAGTGCAGCCCCTAAGAATATTCCACTTCACAGAAAAGTCTGTCAATTATGCTAGACATGTATGCCAAAGATGGATACATAGCAACAATGTTACATAGCAACTTTGGTTGACTGTTCAGTTAGCCAGCTGTTTCTGTCATTTCTTAGTTTTTGGAAGTCACTTGCTTGCACTTCCTACTTACTCAGTTGATATTATGTCCTTCTTGGGTCTCTGATGGAATTGAAGACTAGATAGTTATAGTTTTCCTTGTTTATGAGATACAGAAAGAAAGTTATAATAGAAAGTAAATAAGCAAAAGACTTTGGACTCATGAAGGTAGGATAAATAATGGAGTATTTTCTCTAAATTTGTAAGTGCAAATGTACTAAGTATTGGTGATGCCTGTATATATTGATTATAGTTATCCTACTAATTATGTATAGTTTTTCTTATATTAGTTATAGCCTTTTTAGTATAGACAAAAGGGTAAATATAGTGGTATATTATTTATGTTTTAATAAATAAAGTTAAACTTTAGATCAGAGAGCAAAACAGCCATAATAGTTAGCCATGCAGACCAGGACTCAGTAGATAGTCAGGTGGATCTCTTCTTAGTTCAAGGTCACCCTGGGCTATGAATGGTTGAATCTGTCTAAAAGAGAATCAGAACTCACATGGGTGGTTCCATACAGGAGTGATAAGGCTCCATGAAGAGATAAATATTAGGGGGAGAAGACAGAAACTCAGTGGGGTGTGGGTCTTCAGGACTTATGGAGACAAGATTGTAATTGCTGCGGGAGATTAAGCACTCTTGCTTTCAGCCAATGGCTTCTAAGATACCCGCCCAATGTGGGGCGTGGTTTTCATTTTAAAAAAGGCTGCAGCCGCTCTCTGAGCTAACTTGCTCCCGGCTTTCATGCTGACTGCTAGACTCAGTTTCCTGTTTGCGACCAGAGGAACGTGGTTTGGGACATTGATCTGTAAGTTTTATCCCCTCCAATAAAATACCCCTTTTTTAATCAAATTGGTGTAATATTGTCCTGCGACATGTCATAAGCTACCTTTTCATTTTCCCATCTGCAGAGCTATTAGCCATGGCAGGTTCCTATGTTCCAGGGTAGAAGCATGAGGATTAGAATTATTAGGCAAAAGAAACATAGATATAGAACAAATAACAGAAACATAGGAAAATGTCAGGATGGAAGTACAGTGAATACTGAAAGTCTCCTATGTTTAATTTCCATATGCTCAAATGCCCTGACCCCAAAAGGTAGGAGTAAGATGAAAACTGCACTAATATATTACAAAGAAATAAGCAGTCCAGTTGAAGAATTACAGGCTACATTCTTAGTTATATGTTCTATTGCCAGAACAAGACAAGCAAGGCTTACACCTTAGACCAAAACATTTGCAGGCAAACCCCTCCCTTGGTGGAATCCATTGTTATCTACCTAAAGGAATAGGAACTTAGTTGGATCTTTATAATTTTGTTTGAGGTATTATCAGATCTACTTCTTAATACCTTAAATAGCAGGTCTAAATATTAGCCACACCTGCTGGCAATAACCTTGAGAGAGCAGAATTCTCTGACCTGTTATTTGAATGTTGCCAATAACATTGAAGGAACAGAAATAAGTTCCAACTCTTTAACCTTTAGTCAAGATAAAATGAACCCATACCTATGGACCCTATCAACTCCTCCCTTGTTATAATGTTTAATAAAATCTGTGATTCTGCAATAATACAGATGATCAGATCTGCCTTAGGTGAATATATTACCATTTTCCAGACTTACCCGACTCTGGTACATGCATTCTAATCATGCAAGCCCTTGTCTTAGGCACATGGGAGGGAGGATCCTACCCATTTTTGACTGCTAACCTCTGTAAGGAAAAGGTTAAATGTAAATGGAGACCGCTTTCATTCCCTGGGTGCCCCGACCCAAATAATCACACAGAATCTATATTAATCACAACAGTTTGTCCTATTAGCTTATGATTCTTATTAACTAACTCTTACATCTTAAATTAACCCATTTCTATTTTACATTTTTATTATTCTTTTACATTTTACCACAAGGTTCATGGTATGCTTGCTGCCTCTGTGAGCCATGCTCACCGCCCCAGGTCCAGGGATGAAGTGGGTCTATATCACCATTAAGCAATTTGATTTTAGTTTTTTTGGGCTTGTTTGTTTGTTTGTTTTTTGTTTTTCAAGACAGGGTTTCCTTGTAGCTTTGGAGCCTATCCTGGAACTAGCTCTTGTAGACCATGTTGGCTTCAAACTCATGGAGATCCACCTGCCTCTGCCTCCCCAGTGCTGGAATTAAAGAAATGCGCTATCATCACCCTGTGCTGTTGTAAGAGCGAGCGGCTGTGTCCCACTGCCGAGAAGTGTGGCCATTTTCCCGGCGCCTAGTTCCCAGCCACCAGCCTGCTTTTGGCCCTGGCTTATACCCGAAATAATCACGCACAAACTGGATTCATTTAACACACTGTCTGGCCCATTAGTTTTAACCTCTTATACATATTAGTCTAACCCATATTTATAAATCTGTGTGTCACCACAAGGGGGTGACTTATCGGAAGATTCTAACCTGCATCCATCTGGGCTGGAGGATCATGGCGTCTGGCACATTTCATTTCTTCTCAGAACTTCCATTCTGTCTACTCTGCCCACCTAAGGGCTGTGTCCTATCTTACAGGCCAGGCAGAGTCTTTATTTAACCAATAAAAGCAAAGAAATA
>JAQHUG010000143.1:5152288-5165387 GCA_028555095.1 Dicrostonyx torquatus
CCCCCCCAGCCGGGTGGGGCTGTATTTCTCCCCAGGGTGAGGCTCTGTTTCTCCCCGAGCCTGCCTCCCCTCTGCTCTGCTCCACTCCGCTCCGCTCTGCAGTGCAGCTGTAACCGGTGCCACTGCGGAGCCTGAGGCAGGGATCTGCGTTTTCCTCCGGCCCACAGCACCTGTCTGCTTCAGCCCCATTAATTAACAACTAATTAGGGGGTGGAATAATTAGCGAATGGCGGGGCGTGGCTATAAGCTGAAATGGCCAAGACCACACCCCTTCAGGATTTTTCCAGCTTCTTTATGTAGATGTTTAGTGCTATGAACTTGCCTCTTAACACTGCTTTCATTGTGTCCCATAAATTTGGGTATGTTGTGTGGTCATTTTCATTGAATTTTAGGAAGTCTTTAATTTCTCCCTTTATTTCTTCCTTTACCCATTGATGATTCAAGTGAGCATTGTTTAATTTCCATGTGTTTGTTGGTTTTCTGGAATTTTTTTTCCTCCATTTCTTTAAGGGATTTTCTCATTTCATCTTTAAGAATTTCAAACATTCTCTTGAGGTTATTTTTTAGATAATTTTCTTCTGGTTCATCCATATTTGGTTGTTCAGGTCTTGCTTTTGTAGGGTCTTAAGATTTTACTGGTATTGTGTTGCTCTTTGTGGTGTAGCATGTGATCTTACCTTTCCTACTCATCTTTTCTTTCTTTCTTTCCTTTTTTCTTTTTTTCTTTTTTTTTTGGTTTTTCAAGACAGGGTTTCTCTGTGGCTTTGGAGCCTGCGCTGGAACTAGCTCTTATAGACCAGGCTGGTCTCGAACTCACAAAGATCCGCCTGCCTCTGCTTCCCGAGTGCTGGGATTAAAGGCGTGTGCCACCACCGCCCGGCTTCATCTTTTCCTTTAATAGGTGTGGTTGGGGCTGTCTGAGATTCTGTTGAATAATCTTCTAGGTGCCAGTGAATCCAAAGCTCAGATGGTTGTTCCTTGTAGTATAGTCAGTTCTAGTTACCCCGTTGGTTACTCCTGTTCCTAGAGATAGCTCAGTGCTCTTGTGTTTTGTTCTGTTGCCTTAGAGTTTTCTGTCTCAGGCCTACTTTGGCCTAGGCTGCTGGCTTTGATCTGCTTCTGTAAATTCTGGTCTGGATCTCCTCCTGCAGAAGTCCCTGGCTTGGAGTTGGACCTGTTCTGGTGGAGATTGCTGACTCTGGATCTGGTCACTGGCTCAGTCCTGATCTGCCAGTGTTCCAGGACTGGATTTGCTCTGGGCTTCTGCTCCCAGTGGAGCTTGTTTCCTTAGGCTCTCTCTGTCCTAAGGTTCTTGTTCAGTTCCACTCCTGTGAAATTTCTTGCCCAAGGTGGACTTCCTTGCCTCAGGGCAACTTTGACCTAGGTTACAGACTTTGGCCTATATCTGTAAATCCTGGTGTGGATTAATTACTTCCTGCAGAAGTCCCTGGGTTGGAGTTGGACCTGGAAAGGTTTCTGGTTCCGGTCTACTGCCTCAGAGGTCCCAGACTTGTGCTTGGACCCACAGATGTTCCAGGTTCCTGCCTATTCCCTTTGATGTCCCAGACCAATGTCCGAACCCACAGAGGACCTGGTTCAGGCCTACTCTCTCTGTCCCAGAATCGTGCCTGTTCACTCCCATTTTTTGTGGGTTTAGAGGCACCCTTTTATTTTTCTTTTAGTTTTTTAAGTCATATCTATCCATGCCTGCTGATGATGGTACCTTTTGTAAATGGAGACTACTTTCATTCCCTGGCCACCCAGATTTGAATAATCATACAGAAACTATATTAATTACAACAGTCTTTGGCCTATTAGTTCAGGCTTTTTTTTAAAGTAACTCTTACATCTTAAATTAACCCATTTCTACTATTTTGTATTTTACCATGAGGCTCGTGGTTTGTTACCTCTTGCTTCTTGGGTGGCTACATGGTGTCTCTTTGATTCTACCTACTTTATCTGATTGAATTTCCTGCCAGGCTATACTCTGCCCTGCCACTGGCAAAAGCAGTTTATTAATCAACATCATAAAACATGTTTACAGCATACAGAGGGAAGTCCCACATCAGTTAAGGGAGATTGTACCTCTGGACTCTGTATCTCTGATCCAAGTTTCTGTCAAGAGAGTTCATAATGTTAAGCAAGCAGATAATGCTTTGTGCTACATACTTCTATGCCTATAGTATCTCCTAATTAAGGGAGTGGAGGATCACCAGGGGTGGGGCTGTCCATTTGAATTAGTCTTGGGTTTTTCTTAACAGTTTTCAGCTGTATTAAAATCTAAATTTGTCTTATTAAACATGTCAATCCAAGTACTCACTGGTAATGTCAAACTTCTCTTAGACAAGTTCTAATCTTTTTCTAATCAGTAACATATTATAGTGAACTAAAGCAGTTACAAACATTAACAGGTCAATACCATAGTTCTGTAATAGATATGAACAATAAACATGCAATTTTTCAAATTCCAATTCTCTTAAATCCATTCTAATCAAAAGACAAGGAAAGGTTTCTGTGATGGGTGAGCGTCCAACTGCATTGCTGCTTCTAAGTAATTGATCCAGCTTCTAAGCAGCAGTAAAACCTTTCGTCTTCTCTCCTCATCTCTGAAGAGTAACTCCAGTCATCCTTTGTCTCCACAATGGTTTCTCACTGCCTCAATAAGTCTCTTTACCCCAGAGGGGAAACTTTCTGAGATGTCAGCTCTCAGGTCCTTTGTTTCAATAGCAGGTTAAATCCCATAGTGGCCAAATTGAGTTCTATGCCCCAAGATACAGTATAGGTAAACTATCAAATATTTAGTCAGTGTCCTTGGGCTGACTCCAAAGCAAACAAGACAAACCAAGATCTGGAAGTTTGTGCAGTAGGTCTACCAAGAAACTGGGAATCACCAGTTGCCAGCCTGATCTTTCCTTTCTCAGACTATAGCAAGATGACATTAAGGAAGAACACAGATTCCTTTTCTTCTATGGAGTTATTAACAGTTGTGATGTTCTCTGCTGTACATGCATTCATCTAATCAAGCTTTATGATGAAAGCCAAAAATGTAATTATCTTAAAATTTTTTAATTGCATTTACTTGTGTGTGCACATACATGTACATATGCTATGGCACACATCTGGAGGTTCAAGGACAATTTGCGGAAGTTAGTTCTCTCTTTCACCACGTGGGGCCTAGGGATCAAATTCAGATCACCAGGCTTGGCTACAAGGACCCTTACCCACTGAGCCATCTTGCTTGTCCATGGTTACTTTTAAGATTAATTTTTCTTTTTGTTGATGCTATGTATTAAACCTAAGACCTTAGACATGTAGGCAGACTCTTTACCACTGTTATATCATTGTTGCTACCTTTAAAAAGAGGAAGACATGAAAACAAACTGCAATTTAAAGGTTTTTATATGTTGTATTTATGTTTGGGTGTTTGGGTTTTGGGCTTGTTTCTGAGACCAGGTTTCTCTATGTAGCCCTGGATTTCCTCAGGCTCACTATGTAGACCAAGTTTGGACTCAAAGGGGCCCTCTGCCTCTCCCTCCCAAATGTTGGGGTTAAAGGTGAGTGTCACCATGTATGGGTGCACATCAGGATGTGCATGTGTAAGGTTTTCTAGAGACAGAGTCTTTGATTGGCCTGGCACTCACTAAGTAGATTAGTGACTGATAAGTGGGATACAAGGACCCACCTGTCTCCATCTCCCCAGTGCTGGGATTAAAGGCATATGCCACTGCACTCGGCTTTTTAAATGTGTTTTCATGCTTGTAAAGCAGGCATATTATCAAGTGAGCTATCTTCACAGCCTCTAAGGCTACTTTTTATTAAAGGCAAAACAAGATAAAATAATGAAACTAAAGAAGTTTTTTTGTTGGTCTTGTTTCCACCCAGGCAGAGTGGTGCTAGGTGGTGCTATGTTGTCCAGGATACTGCTGAGATCAAGCAATTCGCCTGGCTCAGCATCCTAAGTAGCTGGAACTATTGGCATGTGTCACTATGCTTGGTTAAATTACTTACCAGATTATTTCATAATCTGTAATGTTGAGGTGTTAAATCTATTGCTCTCTTAGGACTAAGATAATAATCTTTTAATTTTATCCTGTTCATAGTAAATATAGAAAAGGTTTTTTATTTTAGTTTTGTTTGAAAAAGCCATCTGGAAATAAAATGTTTTTATAATGTACAAGTTTTATTATGTATGCTTTCCCAAGTATTCCAAATATAAGAAATACAAATTAGGGCTGGGGATGCACATCAGTTGGCACACAGCTTGGTAAGAATGCATGAAGCCTTGGGTTCAAACCTCAGTACTGCATAAACCAAGCACTGTGGAACAGCCTGTGATCCCCAAACCGAGGAGGTAGAGGCAGGAAGATCAGAAGTTCAAGGTTATCCTTTGCTACACAGAGAATTTGAAGCCAGCCTGGGACACAAAAAAGCCTGTCTCCAAAACAAAAATTGACCAGAAGAGAAGAGACAAAACACAAATAATCTAAGTGTTTAAAATCCAAGGCTTTAATTCAGCTTTTGGTAATGACCATAAATGCCTCCACAAACCCTCTTTTGCACTGTAAGTAGAAGGCACTAGGCATTACATAACACCCCCAAAGCACTGGTTCCTTCTTATGCTGGTGGAGATAATACATTAAATGGCATGGTTTGAATACTAAACTCTTTTTTAAAAAGATAATTCTGAAAATCACATAAAAAATTGTTACCATTCAGTTTCTGATGCAACCTTAAGCTATTCTAACAGATACATGATTTGAAATTAAGAGACAGAGTAGGTGAGTATGATTTGTTTTCACATGTGCTAAGTTTGTTACATGTGGTAATGTAAAGACAGCATTACCATGCTAATTGACATCTCATGTTATTCTTTAGGTGTGCAAAATAAATCCCAAATGATATATCTTATAGAAGTATATTTCAAAAGATTCTTGATATAACACTAATGACTTCCATATTTATGTCAAACTGTATATAAATTGTGAAATTATTAAAATACATTGTTTTGAAAAATAATAAGATGATCATTTCTACCTAAATAAAGTTTCCCAGAATATGAAGTACTTTAGCATATAAAAGTAGTTGCCCTTTTTCTGAAAGGTCAGTATTGTTTCACAAAATAACCCATACAATCCACACAAATGACTCTGTCCAAGTGCCATGTTCTTTCTATGACAGTGGTATGCTTCAAGAGACTGCATCCATGACTAAAGGGCATACTTGGCTGAGACCACAGCCACAAGCACAGAGAATCGTTCTTAGATTAGGAATGCCCTTTAACATCAAGAGAGAACTAGAGATGGCTTCTGAAGTCCTTCTTTGACAAATACATATACCTCATTTTGGCTGTTTGGAGGGTACTTAAGACACAGCTATTTACAAATGTGCTACTTCCTGTGTGCCTAGTTCAACAGTGGCTCCTGCAGACACTCCCACTTAAACACAAACCAAACAACCTTAACACACCGAATAATATTAGTCTACTTTTGGCAAGGCAGTATAAACAAAACAAAAAAACAAACTATAATATCGATTTAGACAAAGTTCCCACATCAAACAACAGAAGGAAAAGTATTCTGGAAATCATTAATTTAGGGGAAAATAGTATCACCCAACAAATAATGTTGGAAATTAAACTTAAAATTCTCAAATAATTATTACATGAATGACTTATGAATACTTTTGACATAAAAATAATTATTTAAAAAGAACAGCTTACTATGACATTCATAGTGAGAATGTCTTCAAGACATTCAAGCTAATTAATTCATACAGGCCCAGTTAGTCAAAGGGAAGATCAACCCTTCCGTAACTAGAACCACACATGCCTCCTTCTTCTGAAGAAAGTCATAAGATTTAATTTTGAAAATGGTAAGGAAAACAGTGAAATGAAAATCTACACGATGATGTAAATACCCACCAATAAATGTAAAGGGCCACAAACAACCTTTCTGAGAAATCATTACTTGACATGATGCTTTCTAAAGTTATATATCATAATTAAAATAAAAAAGCTTTACAATCAGCAGCTGGACCTTGTGAAACAGACAGGACAATGGAAGGCACTACATAAGCCTCGGTTATATCTAACTATAGTTGGAAAATTCAGTTATTTCCTTCTTTAGAAGACAGCCAGTGTGAACATTATTTTTATATCCCCTGAGTTTCAACATGATTGGGCAAAGCAGCACCAATTAAAAAAAAATATCTGCAATGCCGGCACTGCAGTTTGGAGTCACTTACACCAACGGCCCCACAGGTCTCTCTTAAGAGCACTTCTGAACATGAGAAAAATATGGAAATGTCTCTCGGTATTTCAGTATTGTGGAACCACCACAGAACACACTAAAGATGTCCCTCTACGGCTCAATCTTTCCACCTGTGTCCAGCACCTGCTGCTGTTTCCCATGTTACTGCTACTCAGACTGCTCCTTTGTGCAGTGGAAGAAATGTGAGTTTGCTTCATGGTGCACAGTCCTTTCGGGCTGGAGCCTTGCATCATGTCATGCCGGTCTTGAGCAGTATGCCTTGCAGGTCCTCTGGCAACGCTAAGATAATCGCATCTATGTGTGTCCGCAACTTTGCCACAGTGTCAGGCTTCACAGGTAAGTTCTCTCGGTCAGCCTGCAACTACAGGAACAACAGTTTAAGGGAATCTGTATTCATGCACTGGGCTTACTATATAAAAACTTTTTATAGCCTGATGTCTTGAAATTTTAGGTCATACTCTAGAATTTACAGAAAATAAAACTGTAGAGAACATTCTACTAAGTAGGGAAGTGGGTTTCAAGGGACCTCAATAGGAGGTTATTCTATAAATTCACCAATAATGCCTAGGAATATTATGTGGTGTGAAATCTAGTGAGATTATGGTTTTGTAGCATTCAAAACACTCCATTATGAGCATCTTTGGGGGGGGCTGGAGAGTTAGCTCAGTAGTTAAGGCTGCTCCTGTAGAAGACCTGGGTTCGGCATCCAGCACATGCATAGCTTCACTGTTCCCTCTTCTGGCCTCTGCAGACACTGCATGCATGCATGCAGTGCATTTCTATAAGTACACGCCAAACACTCATATACACAAAGGAAATGTAAAAATTATTTAAATATCTTTAGAATAATTTGGAATCATTTGTGATCTGTCTGAATGATCAAATATTTCTAGTGAGATCTACCATCAATTGTCCAATCTCCAATCTTCTCTAAAATGTTACTTCTGTGGTAGATAATAGTCAGCACAGATGAGAAAAGCATTTTCACACAAAGGTCCATTTTATATTATATCTTCATCTCTTTAGTTACATACCAACTTATTTTTCAGCTTCAACACAAGGTCTACTGTTTCTACTTCTGTATGTTTCTGGATCCAGAGGAGGAGGTCCTAGACAGTAAGAAAATCTCAGATTGGTACATACTCAAAAAATACTTGAGCCTCTCTATTTCAACCTGTGAGGCTGGTGGAAAGGACAGACAGGAAGAAAGACAGATCATACAACCAACACAGCAGAACAGGGCAAGGGGAATTCCATGAACATCTAAAAAGCATTAAGTAGATAATTTTTAGCATTAGCCAAAACAATTGTAAACAAAATGTAAGTAAACTCCTTTCTGAGGTGGCCCTTTATCAAGAGAGGAAAACCAAACAGCAGCTCAATGCAATACTAATCTTTGTTTATTACAAGAGTAATCTATAAGGAATTATTAACTGACAAATCAAGATAACCAAACAAGAACGCGTTATTCTACATAAATTTTGTATCCTCAAATAAGATTTTCATAGGGCTTACTTGTGGCTGCTTTTATCATGGATTTTTCTAAAAGCCACAGTCACTAGGAGTTTATTAGAAAAGATAACACTGGGACCAGCCCACCTCAATATTGAAAGTGAAATACAAAAGAAAGTAAGATGACATCATCTCAAGAAGTTGACTTTGAAGTAGGCTGGTGGTGGTTACAAGTATAAGACGCAGCCCAACCACAAGAACAGAACTGTCAACCTAACTGGAGATGGTGACTAAGTCACACTGGCAGCAGCTGGAGAGAGACTGCAGGGACGGGAGTCCTGATCCCGGGTGTACTCTGCTTTAAAGAATTTGCCAATTTCTGTGGTATAATATTCCCACTGCAGGTGACTTCATGCTACTAACTGAGGTCTGAACAAGAACTGGGAAGAGATGTGCACAATTAGTTCATGAAGACCAAAAAGCATACTACCGCACCCCATGGCTTCACAACTTGGGGTCGGAAAAACTGACACAAGCTCACTGAATACTAAGCCATGGTTGAAGCATAATGTAGATCATAACATTTCTACCTCAATGAATTTTTGTGACAATTAAGAGAGCCCTGACTCATAGGATAAGATATGAGCACCTTAGCTATGAATACTATTTATAATAAAGTGCCCAAAGTGGGGTTCAGTGGATAAAGCATTACTGCCCAACCAGACACCCTAGTTTAGACCTGGGACCTTCATGGTAAAAGGAGAGAACTGATTCCTGAAAGCTGTCCTCTGATCTCCATACTCACATTCTATCATGCACACACACACACACACACACACACACACACACACACACACACAGCAAGTAAATGTAATAAAATGGATTCTAGGTATTATTTTAAACCTCTAAAAATATTTTTGTACTCTTAATATGCGCATCGTGCTAACATACTGTTTCTGACCTCTTCACAAAGGGCCTCCAGATGAAGGGCCTCCAGTTTTTGGGTCATTTCTTTCCGCCGCGTCTTGAACCAGCCATCAAAATTTGGAGACTTTAGAAACTGCCTACAATTTTTTTTAAAAAAACAGCAAAGTTTGGTTAATATTTATTTCTTTTTTCAATACCCCCTTTAAAAACTAAACAAAACAGGAAACAAAAAAACCATAAAACCCCAGGGTCTCAAGTAATCCAGGCTGGCCTCAAACTTGGTATGAAGCTGAGGAAGACATTTAACTCTGAATCCTCATGACTCCACCTTCCAAGTGTTTGGATTATGATGTGCCACCATACCAGCCTTTCATTCCTTCCTCATAGTTCAGAAATACATGCCACATGAATAACCTAGTCTTTTAAAAATAAAGATTCATAGATGGGTGAAAAATAAGTAAAGAAATTAACCGGTAAAGTCCAATCCAATCGCCCTTTATTCCAGATGTGAGCTGAGGACCTGTTTTCTCAAGTGTTTTCATAAATTCTTCTGGAAGGAACTGTCTTAACTGGGGTGGACTCTAGAAAACAAGATATACTATATTTAGAGATAAGGAACTGCTCTAGTCAAAGAAGGTAATTATAGCTAGACAACTCAAAAGGGAAACTGCTTGACTATCACATACCTTCCACGGAGAAATACTTTTCTGCAAAGGCATCAAGCTGGCCACGTACCTTTCCTAAAGCCAAAATAAACAAATAAAAGCAAATAAATGTTAGGAGTTCTTATACAATTTTATTTAAAGGATCTTATATTTTAATAAAATCGTTTTCAAGTTATACTAAGACACACACACAATTTTTCAACACATTTCTGGCTTATAATTTCCTACTATAGGTAGTTCATAAAAACTAGAATTTCTCTTTCCCACAGTAGATTCAAAAATCTCTTATATTCCCTGGCCTTGCTGACCATAGTTCTCTACTCATCTTGACTGCAGTAGTTGTTAAGACCTCCATTTCAGAAAGGGTCTGATTCACACCTGCAAGGAAGGAAACTGACAGGCTGTGCTGACTTTCACCATCCAGCCTGACAGCATCCAACCAAAGCATGCACTCTCTGTACCAATAACATCTGGACACAGATATGCATTCTTCAGTCATGCTTATGCAATGAAATCTGGGTAGCAATCCAAAGGACATGGGTTGGAGAGTTTCAAGACAGCAGAATACATGACATTTATAGAGGGTGGCACATTCAGAGACATCATGCAAGTTCTATGTCTCTCCTCCGATACCCTATCCTATCTATTTATCTGTACTCTGTAATATTCTATATAATAAGCCAACTAACATCAAATGTTTCTCTAAATCATTAAAGTAAATTAGTAGAACCCCAAAAAAGGGGATTATGGGAGTTAGAGTGGATCAATAGTAAGCACAGACTGGAACTTGTGACTGGCATCTAATATGGAGTAGAACAAACTCAAGAATGCAGCCCTCAGCATTTGGGCTCTGAAGCTGCCAGGTATAGCATCAGAATTGAATTAGGGGATACCCTGGTGGTATCTAATGCAGAACTGATTGCTCCCTTGGTGGTGAGGTACAAAACTGCAAACCTCGTAGAGTCACAGAAATGATACAGGTCTGGTAAGTATATAGAAAGAAAAAGTGAGCTCCAGTGCTTTTTAAAAAATATTTTTATTAAACCATGTATTTACATATGTGCACACACACTCATGCATGGCATGTATGGGGAAGTAAGCTCTCTTCCCTTCTACCATGTGGATCTCAGGGGTCCAGGGATGGAATGCTAATCATGAGGCTTGGTGGCTAGTGTCTTTGCTCAGTGAATCGCCTTGACAACCCGAATCTGAGTTTTCTATCATATTCCTTCAACGGTCTCACCATTTCCTACAAAAGACTGCTCCAGGTGAACTGAGTCATGTTTCAACAAAATTTAACTAAGACTTGGATACTCAAAACAGATTACTTTTTCTTTTTTTTGCCTTGTTACTTTCTGAAACTGGTGGCCTGCTGTATTGCCCAAGCTGATCTTGAACTCATAGACTCCCAAGTAGCTGGTATCCACTTTGTCCATTTCATATTTTCATTTGTCCAAAATAACTTATATATGAGCTTGTGTGCCATAGCACACATGTGGAAGTTAGAGCACAACTTTGTGGGGTTGGTTTTCTCCTTTCACTTTTACATGGGTCTCAGAGATTGAAAGAGTTGCCAGGCCTGTGCAGCCCTTGTTTGGTTTGCTGAAACAGGGTCTTGCTATGTACTCCTAGCTATCCTTGAAATTATTATCTTCCTGCCTCCATACCAATTGTTAGGGTTACAAGATTATGCTAGTCTATCTGGCTCTAAGCTCATATATATATTTAAGGTTTTTTAAATTTGTGTGTATACATGCACATGCGGTGTGCACACATACTCATGGACACCAGAAGCTGGTGTTGAATGCCCTAAAGTTAGAATTACGGGCAATTTGAGCCTCTGGAAATGGGTGCTGGAAGAGAAATCTGGTACTCTCAACAGGAGCAGCAAGTGCTCCTAACTGCAGAGCCATCTTTCCAGCCCCTTATAACTTTAATGACAATATTGTGTTGACTATGTCAGAAAATGTACTTAACACTTTACATGCTTCGTCTCATGCAATCCTTGAAACCATGCTATGTGAAACTAATGGAAAACTGAAGCTTCAAAAAGCTAAACAGCCTGACCAGACTCATTAAACTTGAATTTGGATATACTTAATATTCTTTCATTTTTCTTTTCTTTCTTCCATTGTTGCTATTTAAATTTTGTGATTGAAATTATTTTATTCCCTCCCCCTTTTCCCTTTCATCCTTCCCAACCTTCCATCAGCCCATTAGCCCACACCCCATCTCTTCAAGTTCATGGTCTCTTTAATTGTTAAATGTGTGTCTATTTAAATACACACACACACACACGCACGCACGCACGCACACAGTGGTGGTTTGAATAAGTATGGCCCCCAGAGGTGCATGTGTTTGAATGAATGGCCCATAATGAGCAACATTATTAGGAGGTGTGGCATTGTTGGAGGAATGTGTCATGTGAGGGTGAGCTTTGAAGTTTCATATATGTTCAAGTTTTGCTAGCCCACTGACTATGGATCAAGATGTAGAACTCCCAGCACCTCTTCAAATACTATGCATGTTGCCATATCCTGCCATGATGACAATGGACTAAACCTCTGAAACTAACCCAGCCCAATTAAATGTTTTCCTTTGTAAGAGTTGCCATGGTCATGTCTCTTCACAGTAATAAAACCCTAACGCATACACACATCTTCTCTCTGCTCTGCTTGTATATGCTACTTGAATCTGTTTTCAGAGCTGACTCCTTGGTACTGGATAACCAGTTGGTGTGCTCTTCTCCCACTTTCACCGTTTGGTTGCCTGTAGTTTTTGTCTAGGGTAGCAGCTTTATGAACTTTCCCCTCCCATGTGAGCATGACTATCGGTGTCGTCATTGTTCTGGCCATGTTGAGGCAGCCACGCTTGTGAGACTTTGTGAGCATAGCTTCTGATATTTCTAAGATACAATCTCACAGAAAACTTTCTGTTTCTCTGGATCTTACAATCTTTCCACTCCCTTTTCCACAGTGATCTCTAAGCCCTGGATGGCTTCCAACTTGTGACAACCCTGAGTGATAGGATTACAGAAGTGAATTACCAGGCCTAGTTTAGTCTACATGCTTAAGTACCAAAAACGTTGTTTTTACTTAATCTGTTGCATTTGTTTGATTCTAGGCATCAAATCCAAGGTCTCACCAATCTTAGCGCACCAATGAATTACATCCCCAGCACAACACAGGTTTAAATGGATCAAAATTTCAACCCCAAATGAAGAAAGAATACTTTTTTGTAGTATGAATAACAAAGATCTTCACATTGCTTTCATAATGTTTATAGATTCTATTAATAACTATATAAAAGCAATGATGCAATCTGCAGACCAAGTCACTGTAATACTGCCTATATTTATATGTCACTCCACTAAATTTCTTAGAATGCTTGCATTATTTAGTCATTTATTCAATAAATAGTTAAAAGTCTACCCTACATCAGACTGAGAGAGTGCCAAGGAGCAAGACACACATAGTTCCCTTCATCATAGAGTTTTATAACTTCTTGGATGTGGTATCAAATTCTTTTCAAGAAAAAGTATCAGACAGACATGGTGGCACATGTCTTTAATCCTACAACCTAAGAGGCAGCAGCAGTTAGATCACTGAATGACAGAAGGGATTCCCTTCTGTGTGCTATGAATGTGTTTATTACCATTGGTTGATAAAGAAGCTGCTTTGGCCTATGGCAGGGCAGAATATAAGTAGGTGGGAAAACTAAACTGAAGGCAGGGAGAAAGAAGGCCGAGTCAGGCAGATGCCATGTAGCTGCCAAAGGAGAAAGATG
>JAQHUG010000143.1:5187615-5199158 GCA_028555095.1 Dicrostonyx torquatus
GGGGGGCATTTTACATTCATACTATAAAGACCATCTGCAGTGGGGGGCATTTTACATTCATAGTATAAAGACCATCTGGGGTGGGGGCATTTTACATTCATACTGTAACAGATCATCTGGGGTCGGGGGCACTTTACATTCATAGTATAAAGACCATCTGGGGTGGGGGGCATTTTACATTCATACTGTAACAGACCATCTGCGGTGGGGGGCATTTTACATTCATACTGTAACAGACCATCTGGGGTGGGGGGCATTTTACATTCATACTGTAACAGACCATCTGGAGTGGGGGGCATTTTACATTCATACTGTAACAGACCATCTGCGGTGGGGGGCATTTTACATTCATACTGTAACAGACCATCTGGAGTGGGGGGCATTTTACATTCATACTGTAACAGACCATCTGGGGTGGGGGGCATTTTACATTCATACTATAAAGACCATCTGGGGTGGGGGGCATTTTACATTCATACTATAAAGACCATCTGGGGTGGGGGGCATTTTATATTCATACTGTAACAGACCATTTGGCACAAGAGTCAGTGGCTTGGAACAGGAAGGAGGGCACTTACGTGGCACTGTGAGCCAGAACCCAAGTGGACAGAAGCTGGCATTCACTGGAGAGGTGGTCTAGCTGGATGGTATAAGGAGTCAAACACTGAGCAGGGTAAGAAGACTTGCATGTGGCTAGATGTGGGGTGTCGGAGCCCAGTGGAGAAAGGGATGTGCACAGGGGACAGGATTACAGTAGGGATGGTAAATTGCTTACTAGCCAGGGGTTGATCAAATCAGTAAATCAATTTTAAAAATTATAAAAGATAATTTCTCAAGGAAAGGAAATATGAGTATGTAAAAGAAGAAAACAAAAATAAACTTTGTCACATAGCATTGGACTTGAGAACATTTATTATGACTTTGTAGTTTTTAATATATGTGGATAGAGAAATAAGTACATATATAAAATTTATGTTTGTGTATCTATTATATGTATATGCATTATCAGATACTAAGAAAGTCTAAAAGCTTTGTCAACTCAGTCAATTGGTCTGTCCAAACTGCTTCATTCTGAAATTTCAGGGTGTGGGGAGGTGGAATAACTATGTGCCTCTTATTGTACTACGAATCATCACCAAGTAATAGCACGCAGAGTCCCTGACTTGAAGAGACTTGTTTATTTCAACTGTTTTGGAAACTACCCTTTAATTCCTATTTCAACATAAGAATTAAGAGACTACTTCTGGGAGTCAGAGGAAGCTAAAATCCAAGGTCCAGTCCACAGACAGTGATGTATGGAGTAAGTGCTGGCCTAGTGAAAGCGGAAACATTGGCTGACCCTCAACTCCATCTGTACAACTTCAGGGTCCTTCTCTCAGAGTCTGAATGTAAAAATAGCATTTCAACATAACAAATGCCACTTACATTAACAATTGTAAAATGAAAATTTGAGGCAGGTATGGTGCGAAATTGTGTAATCTCAGCAGTTGGGAGGTGAAGTCAGCAAGACCAAGGCCAGCCTTAGCTATACAGTGAGTTTGGGGCCAGTAAAGGTTACAGTAAAATCTGTCTCAAAAAACAAAAACAAAGAAAAAGGAACACTCTGCACACTAGTACTATCATGGGAAGCATTAGTGTGATCCTTTGATATTGTGCCTGAGATGATTTTTTCATGGCTTAGTTTTTATTGGTAAAAAGATTTATTTATGCTATTTTATATGTATGACTGTTCTGCCTTATGTATGTCTATTCACCACATGCAGGCTTGGTGCCCACAGAGGCCAGAAGGGGGCATCAGATCCCCTGGAACTGGAGCTATGGAGGCCTGAGCCACAGTGGGATCTAGGAGTTAACAAATGCTCTAAACCACTGAGCCATCCCTTCAGCCCCCATGGCTCAGATTTTTCTTTATTTCCTTTTTCCTTCTCTCTCTTCCCCCAAAATAAAAAAATTTAACATTCTCTGAAGTTCAAAAGAAAAACTTTCTAGTACATCTAGGCATGATGGCACACACACTCCTTGCCCCTGAGAGGTTGAGGCAGTAAGGCTATCCCTAACACAATGAAACAAAATGAAAGTAACCCTCATACACGCACCAAAACCCCCATAACAATAATAAAACAAACAACTAGTAACTGAAGTCTGAGTCAATTTATACAAATTCTTAGCATATTTCTCAATGACAAGTGTTCAAACTATTAGTAGTATATAAATAACCTCTATGTATCTCTCCTGTAGTATTAATTTTTAAAAGATATTTCACCTTCATATACAAAGCTAAAACTTGTAAAAATTATAATTTTAAACCTTACTCATATTTTATTTACAGAAAAACTGAGCCTTGCCAAAGATTCAGAAATAGTTCCACCACCTCAAAAATTTCCCCCATTCTCAAGCTTCCTTTCTTTGGATTTCTGGCCCTGTAATGTTACCCGTGCCAAAATTATGTAAATGAAACCACCTATTAAGTAGCTTACAAAAGTCTGACATCTGTAATTAGCATACTGTCTTTGAAAGTCATTTATGCTGTTATATCTATCAAAGGTTCATCCACTCATTTAGTATTGCTGAGTGGTTTTCGATGTGCATAGGTATTTGGGTTGTATCGTACTTCAGGCTACTATGAATAAAGTAACTTTTTATTTATTTATTTTTTTAAAGATTTTAACAGTATATATTATTTTTAAATTTTATTTACTTTTTTTTACTTATTTATTTGTTTGTCTGTTTATGACAGGTTTTCTCTGTGTAACTATCCTGACTATCTTAGAATTCTGTCTGTAAACCATGCTGGTCTCAAACTCACAGAGATCTGCCTGTCTCTGTCTCCTAAATGCTGAGATTAAAGGGTTGTGCCATTACCACTCTATACACGAGCGTCTTGCCTGTGTGTCTATCTGTGCATCAGGTATGTGCCTACTACCTGACGAGGTTGGAAAATGACACTGGATGCCCTGAGACTGGAGTTACAGGAAGTTCCAAGTCACCATGTGGGTGCTGGGAGTCAAACTTGGGTCTTCTGAGCAGTCAGAGCTCTTATCTCGAGTCTCTCCCTACCCTGATAGAATATATTTTGATCATATTCTTTCTCAACTCCTCCCAGAATCTACTCACCCACCCAACTTCATGCTCTTTCTTTCTCAAACAAACAATCCAAAAATACAAAAAAAAAAAATCAAAACAAAACAACAAAGCATACAAGCTGTGCCGGCCACAACTACTCCTGAGCAAACGCCCTGCCCACACTGTGGATGATATTCCCCAGGAATAAAGCAAATTATGATACACGTCTATCTGCATGCAAGTCTTTGTATAGGCTGTTGTTTCTCTATTTTTCTTTACTGAAGATTTTTTAAAGTACAAACCTTGTTGAAATTTCACCACAAAATAGAAAAAGTAGTGTTTTTTTTTTTAGTTGAATTTCAAACATCTCCATAGTACAACTCTCCTACCAAATGAAAGAAAAACTGTATGTCTTAACCATGCAGTACCCGGTGTACGCTCTACTTTCCTGTCTTAACCATGCAGTACCCGGTGTACGCTCTACTTTCCTGTCTTAACCACCATGCAGTACCCGGTGTACGCTCTACTTTCCTGTCTTAACCATGCAGTACCCGGTGTACGCTCTACTTTCCTGTCTCATCAGACACAGCTGGGATGGAGCATTACCACCAAAACATTGCGAGTATTCTCCATAAACAACAGTTATCACAAAGTAAAAAGACAAAGTAGTTAGCCATTTTTTTTTTAATTCTTTACCTGAAAAGATCCACCTCATGAACAGTAGGTAAAATAATAGATGTGTGGGTGTCTGCCTAAAGGATTAAAAGAAAAGAAGAAAATTAGGGGAGATATCACTAAACTTTACAGAAGCTGTTTCTTCGGTTTTGTTTTTAAGACAGGGTCTAATGGTGTAATCTTGGCTGTCCTGGAACTCAATGTATAGTCGAGGCTGGCCTAGAACTCACAGACTGGTGCAGGGACTAAGGGTGTGCACCACCAGGCATGGCTACCTTAAGCCAAGTAGGATACACATGGACGTGACTATATCTATACAGCAGCACTGGAAAGCTGAGGTGGGAGAACCGAAGCAAGGCCAGGGCCAAGGGCAGCCTCACTAGCAGTTCCTGGCCAGACAGGGCTACAAAGTGATATCCCCACTCTGTGCTTTTCATGAAAGAGAATTTATACAGAAGACAGAGAAAAATATGAACACCGTGGGTAAGAACCAACCCACTGGCCAGATGTGAGACCAGGTCACAGCTGCAGTTCGGCTACTGTTAGCACTAGGATAAGCGCAGCAAGCACAGCCAGTTTCCTGCTGCTCTCAAGCTTCACTCAGAGAACAAAGGGAATGGGGATGGATTTAAACAAAACGATGAACAGAAACTGCTTTCAGAAAAATCTTTTTCAGAAAAAAGTTCTGAATCCTTTTGACTGAGTCTTCTAAAATTAGGAGTCTGTTGGCTACCCTTCTAAGAGAAAACCTTTTCCAGAATCGAACCTTTTAAAAAGTATTTGCTGTCCTTTTGTCCTCACAATTATGACACATACTCTGGGTTCTCTAGTACCAATTGAAGTAGTAACAGCAACAACAACTAAAGCCAAGAAATGTTAGAAAGTTTATCAACAATTATCTAAGACAGTAATGGGTGTTGCCCGAAGCTGCCCTGTGGCCATAGTGTAGCATCACACTACCTGCTGAGTTAGCTGCGCCATCTGAGTAGTCCCAGGCTTGTCATGACACGTGGGAATCCGGACCTTAAAGACAAAGAGAGAAGCTACTGCCTTTATCTGTACAAGAAGTGTTCTATCTGGCTGCTAAAAAAGACACACTCAACACTTCTAAAATGCTACAAATACCACGTACTTATGTCAAATTTCAGAACTAAGGATATTCACTTTTAGATACAGCATAAGTAGGAGAACTAAAGTTTCCATGGTACAAACAGAGCTCACTAAACACCAAGAAGCAAATGTGCTTAAAAAAAAAAAAGTAAGGACACCAACCTTATGGGGCTTCCTGCTTATCTTTCCAGTCTCTGCTTTATAAGATACACACACCCAAACACACCCTCTCAAGTCTGCCAAATTTCTGTATAAACCCCACGGGAAACAATGGAAACTCTCAATCCAATGCTATCAGTATTATTTTTATGTTTGCCAAAGGAGTTGTGGGAGAATGTATCTTCAAAACAGAAGATCTAAAGAAGGGACTTGTGAAGACAAAAGCCAATGCCACAGATACATGAACTGCAAAGAACAAAGAACTGAGCATATTCATACAAAATCTGAGAGAAAGTTCAAATTCCTTAGGTGGAAAACTGTGGGCTGGGGATATAGCTCAGTGGGAAAGCACTGGCCTAACACCTGTGAGGCCCTGGGTTCAACCCCAATATACAGAGAGAAAAACAATGAAAAGAAAAAGCAAAAAATCTCACTGTAGCAGAGCATATTCCAAGATAAGTATGCTTGGTCTGACAGTTACCATTTAGACCTGAAAACCAATGACTTTTCTAGTTTATCTTAATTTTCAGCAATTCACACTCAAGGTAAGTGTTCTGCTTTGCTCACCACCTATAATGCAGAATTTCACATTCCTGTGCAAATTCTACAAGGGGCAGTGCCTAACTGGAAGGGCCTGGCGTTGTGTGAAGGATTCTGTGAAGCAGGGTGAACTGTGTTGGGTCTGAAATGCGTCACAGCCATAACAACAACGACGGCAGCAGCACTACTATGTCATAGGACGTTAAAAACAACATCCGTGTGTGAGCTTTCTGTACAGCTCTTTAAAGGGCAGACAAATGAGATGGAAAGTTGTTACCTTCATTACTACCCCCATGATAGGCAGATGCAAAGTTTTCCCTGGCACTGGGGCAGGCCATCGGTCAACATCATTACAAGCTGAAAATGTAACAAAATATTTTCTTAATGTAAGTGGAAAATTAAAATACTTAAAATGGGGACTGCAAGTTAAAGCTCTTCTGTAACATGGGAGAAACATATTAGTAATAACAGATAAAGTACACGGGATAAGATATTTAACTTGCATTTCTTTCAGAAATACTATGTTAAAAACACTAGCATATATATTGGTCAGTTGTTCCATGGGAGATAAAGAGATGGCTCAGCAGTTAAGAGCATTTCCTGCTCTTGCAAAAGACCTGAGTTTGGTTTTTGGCACTGAAGTCAGGACACTCACAACCACCTGCAACTCCAAGAATGTGATGCCCTCTCTGGTCTCCCTTCAGGCACTCACACAAATATGGCACACATATGGCTCTCTCTCACACACACATCAATAAAATTTTTTAATTTTTTAATTTAATTTTATGCGCAGTGGTTTTTTTTACTTCATGTATGTCTGGGTGAGGGTGTCAGGTTCCCTGAATCTGGATTTACAGACAGCTGTGAGCTACCATGTGGGTGAACCCAGGTCCTCTGAACTGAACCCAGGTTCTCTGGAAGAGCAGTCAGTATTCTTAAGCACCGAGCCATCTCTCCAGCTCAATAAACATGCTTTTCATTAAAAAACCTGTTGAATGACAAATAGGTTCAAGGGCAGTTTTCTTATTTATTTTTAACTACTAAAATGTTGCACACTAAGAATTTCTGTTCAATAGTACTTCAAGAACTATCAGTTCAAAACCGTATCCCCAACTCTAATAAACACCACATATGTTGTTACAGTAGATAGAACCACAAAGCACTTCTGGAATTTATACACAAAGATGTCAGAGAAAAAATTCTGATTCTTTAGAATATCAACTTCCACTTTATTAAAACGTTTTCATTCACTGGGGGCTGAGATATGGCTCAAATGTTGCTGCTAACAGCTCTACCAAAAGACCACAGCTTGGTTCCCAGAAGCCATGTCAGGCATCTCACAACCATTTGGAACTCTAACTCCAAGGTATCTGATACTTCTGGTCTCCAAGGGCACTGGTACACATGTAGCAAACACACACACACACACACAAATGAAAAATAAAAATAAGTATTTTTTAAAAAGACAAAATAACTTGGGCTGGGGAAAGTCAGTAAAGTGCTTGTTGCACTTTATCCCCAGATTTCTCAAGAAAAGCCGGGCCTGGTAATGATGCACGGCTGCAATTCAAGCACTGGGGAGGAGAAGGAGGCGCACTGAGACTCACTGGTCAGTCAGCCTAGCCTAATTAGAAAGCCCGAGGTAAGAGACCCCATTTCAAAACTCAAGGTGAATGGCTCCTGAGGAATACCACAAAAGACTGACCCCTGACACATGTCCATACACATGCTCACACTTTTGCATGTGTACTTGCACACACGCATGCATCTGAAAATATGTGGATATGCACACATGAACATAGATATACTTAAATATAGACTACATAACTCAAGTAATATTTAACTTACCTGCTTCCAAGCAAGGTTCATTTTTTTCAAAGTACTCTGGCGCTATCTGTTTGAGCACGGTGTTAAAAAAGTGAATATAAGGTAGCTTGCTGATCAAAACCAATGACTGAAGAAAGAAAGGGGACAAAGTTTTCTTAATGCCTAATAATTATAATTTTTGTTTGTCATTTATATTTTGCATGAACAATTATTAATGAGCTAAAATTCAGCAAAAAAGTATTGATTTTGACATTAAAAGGTTTTTACACTATAACGTTAAAAGAAAATACAAAGCCATAACTGAGAAACGAAAAAAGTTTAATCTTATTATTATGCTTTAAAAACTAAAGGTATATCACAGATATTTCTGTTCTTCAAATAAAAAAGTTACTCCACAAACAATTTTAAAAGCCCAGCATAATTGTTAGTTTTAACTGTCAACTTGAGATAATCTATAACCACTGGGAAGAGACCATCAATGACCCTCTGTCCCAGGTTGGCCTACGTCTACAGATTTTCTTGATGATGTTAAACGAGGTAGGAAGACCCACCTACTATGGATGAAACCATTCTTTAGGCAGGGGATCCTGAGCTAAGAGTGAAAAGAAGGCTGAGCATGCTATGGACAGAAGCACATAGGTACAAGTCATCAATATCTGAAGCTATTGCCACTGTGACCTCTCTACAAAGGTAGACTATAGCCTGGAAGTATGGCTAATATCAGCTGCATACTCCCCTAGGTTGTTTGGGTCAGGGTATTTATCATAGCAACAGAAACAAATTAAGATGCCTACCGATTGTCTACAACATAGCAGCATCAAAAAAAAAAAAAAAAAAAAATAGCCACATGACCTCTAAGGAAACAACAAACTGTGATGCTTGGCTCAAATCTCCATGGCTGTGAGTTCTACAGTTCAGCTGTGTTAATCCCTTCAACACTGCAACTTTCATTATGATTACTTTAGATATAAACACACTGACTTCTACATGTAGCTTTTCCCTTGAAAGATGTTAATTTTATTTATTTTGTTAAGATTTTACTTTTAGCTGAGCGTTGTTAGCACACACCTTTAATCCCAGCACTCGGAAGGCAGAGGCAGGCGGATCTCTGTGAGTTCGAGACCAGCCTGGTCTACAAGAGCTAGTTCCAGGACTGACTCCAAAGCTGCTACAGAGAAACCCTTTCTCGAAAAACCAAAAAAAAAAAAAAAAGATTTTACTTTTATTTATGTGTATATGTGTCCACAGAGGCCATAAGAGGGCTTCCTTCCGATCCCCTGTAGCAGGAGTTATGGATAGCTGTAAGCTGTGCAGTGTGGTTGCTGGGAAGTGAACGGGCAGCCTTTGCAACAGCAGAAATACCCTTAACAGCTGAGGGTCTCAGCTGAACTACTTTCCACCTTTCTATGCAGCATCAGCTAATGGGTGCTGAATGTCCTGGTTACAGATGGAGAAGGCATGTCTTAATAGCTCACATTAGGCAGGACTGATTCATTTTCCTTTAATTTATGAAAAAGACGGTACATTTAGATTGGAAGCAATAATGGCAAAGACGTTGCTAACTTTACTCACTGACTCAGGGGGAAAAAAAGAAGAAAACAAAAACTGCAGTGTAGGTTTTCACAGGTGGTTAAGAATATTACAACTTGTTTATTTTCTCCCTTATTCTCCAGTGTCAATAAACAGAACTCTCCCACGTATTAACTGAAACACTACAGTTTTTCAGAAGTCCAGCACAGAGATAGCAACAATTTAACAGTTAAAAATTACAAAACATTGTGGCACCTTTAATCTTTAATCTCAGCATGCAGGAGGCAGAGGCAGGTGGATTTCTGTGAATACAGTGATGCTGGCCAGGTCTACAGAGCAAGTTCCAGAACAACCAGAGTTACATATATGAACAGACCCTGTCTTAAAAAAATGAATAAGTAAGATAGGTGCCTATAATCTAAAAAGCACAAGTAAAACATAAAAGCTCTTTAACCATTTCTACTTTAGAGTGGAGAACTGAGACGGGGTCTCATGGAGCTTAGGCTGGCCTCAAATCCCTGCTTTTTCTGTCTCTGCCTCCCCAGTGTTCAGACCACGGGCAGACACCATTGAGTCCAGTGCTCACCTTTTCTCATCACAACTAAAAATATTAATAGTTCATCTAAAAATTACCTTCTGAAAGTAGCCTCTTTTAAGAGTTTTATCGCGAACTTGTCGGAAATACACATATCCATAAAAATATGCAGGATCTTTCTATGAAAGAAGAAACAAAAATTGTATGTGTATATGTATGTACATATATATGTAGTTATCCTTTAACAGTAACACTGGACTTCCTTAATAACCCAAGTCAGCATGTGAGAAATGCACAAAAGCCAGTCAGACCTTCCTACCAACAAACAAAAATCAGGAGAAGAAAGCACCTGTCAACTTGCCCAAGATTAAACGGCAGCCTGAGAACTAGAGGCGGGACTTCCCCTAGGAAGCCATCAGCTTATGTTCTTTATTCCTATCTAGACTTGCAAACTGAAATCAGAAAAACATCAAATTCAGTGTTTCCCCAGTGCACAGTGTTTCCTTAAATCTTTTAGTAATTACATATGGTTGTACTAAAATCTGAGGTGCTGGCACAGGGACAGTATGATGATATGTACTGCATAATGCCACTCCACCTGCACATCTCAGGAGATCACAATCCACAGCGGCATCGTTTCCAGAATAGGAACTTCACACTCAATTCCACTCGCACACTGAATCCTTATCGACTTTCTCTGAGAAACCCAGATAGACAATAAAGCACCCCCCAAAGACAAACAACAATAAAATGTCATCAAAGGTGACTGAATATCCTAGCTCTAAAGCAACAAGCTCTAATGCTCCCTCTACATGGACATTTTTTCCATGATTACTTTTCCAACCTTTAAGTAAACTGGTAAATCTTTGTCAAACTGATCGAGAAGACAATGTAGTGACACCCTTCTCCCAGAAGACTGTCGGAATCGGAAACAAAACTGGGTATCTCCAAGACAACCTAATGAAAAAAAGAAAGGAAAAGCCAGTCAGGATGGCTCAGGGTGGCATTTAAACAGTTTCGTCAATATCAGAGTGAAAGAACTTTACAAGTAACTTAAACACATTTCTTCATGTCTAAGAGAAAAGAAAAAGACATCTTAGAAATTCTAGGATCTAGCCAGGAGTGGTAGCGCATGCCTTTAATCCTAGTACTTGGGAGGCAGAGGCAGTCGGATCTCTGGGGGCTGAGTTCTGGTCTACAGAGTGAGCTCTAGAAGAGTTAGAGCTACAGAATAAGACTGTGCCTCAGAAACACAAACAAAATAAATTCTGGACTTGCTCAGTTAGAGGAAAAATGCACATCTTAATTCTTAAGTGTTTCTGCAATTTTTTCTGCTTCATTTTTCAGTGTCATTCATTGCTTTAATTTTCCTGTGTATGATATCATCTCACAAATACAAACTAATGAAGCTAAACACACAAGCACATATTAGCACACACACACACACACACACACACACACACACACACACACACACACACACACACACCTTTTGTTCAAATCTATGTCCATACTAACTTCTATTTTGATTTTGAGACACGGTCTCACTATGTGGATGGCCTGAACTCTACATAAACAAGGCTAGTTTTGAACTCAACAATCTTCCTGCCTCTGCCTCCCAAGTGCTGGGATTAAAGGTATGTGCCACCATATCCATGTATATAAAATGTTTAAAAATATTTTTGAAATAGGGTATGACATAGCTCAGCCTGGCTTCAAACTTGCTATGCAGTCTTGAAGTCCTGGTCCTCGGGTCCCTGCCTCCCCAGTGCTGAGATTACAGTGATGCAGTTTTATGGATTGCAGCGCTGTAAACATAGGACTCTTGATGCTGGGAAAGCACTACCTCCAGTAAACTAGAGACCCAGTTTCTAAATACATAAAAGCACACAAAGCTGTAGTGTTTTGGGATACAGGACCCAGTGATAAAAAAATAATAATAATAAAAAAATAAGGCCTTTATCCTACAATCATCGGTTACACTTGGAGGAGGGAGCAGATGAGACAGAAGAGACTTGAGGAGGTGACTGAGCTGCTAGCAAATAATTGGTCCTGCACATGTTTTATATTTCACAATGGGAGGCGCCTTTAAAAATACAGAATA
>JAQHUG010000143.1:5222494-5245593 GCA_028555095.1 Dicrostonyx torquatus
ACACACACACACACACACACACACACACACAAATAAATAAATGTAGTATTTTTTTAGACAAGCAAAACAAAATTGCTTTGTCCAAAACATGGAGACAGGAAGGCTGCTGTGAGTTCAAGGCTAGTCTGGGTTACTCTAAGTATTCCAGGGCTAGAGTGGGCTCCAGTTTCCAAACAAAACATAAATCATTTTGCATCTATCTTATCATGCTTATCTTTCTTTAGGTTCTTTATGAAGGAATCTCCCCAACTCTCATCCTTACTTCCTAGAGGAAGATCCTGAATCTGGACACAAAGTGAAACAGAAGATTGAAGAATCCTGTTTTACTCATTCTCTGAGGGAATTCATACAGTTACTACTTTTCTTTAAATAGTGAGGAAGAAAAAAGCTAAAAACTACGTTATAAAGAAAACCGCTGTGCAGTGGTAGCGATGGGAAATATAAGAGTATGCACCCTTTAGTGATTCATAGTTTTCAGCATCCCAACTAATATTATTAAATATTTATATTTAATATTCAACTTGTTTAAAATTATACTAAAATTGAAAATATTCCACTTATTAAAAAATATGCATATTAAAAGCAATGTTCCAAATGATGAGATTACAAAACCAATCAAAGGGGCTAGAGAGAAGGCTCAGTGGGTAAGAACACTTAGGCTGCTCTTCCAGAGGACCAGGTTCACATCTGTAACTCCCCATCGGAGGGCTGGAAGCCCTCTTCTGACCTCCGGGTGCAACAGGCATGAGTGTGGTGCAGAGACACACATGTAAGCAAAAAAACCCACATGTAAATAATTTTTAATGCAACCAATACAACAGGCTCTACTCTCTAGTTGAGTTTCATTTTGCTACACAGATAATTTCAGTTTATCATCAAATAATTAGCATAAAACATTGTCTTTAGGGGCTGGAGAGATGGTTCAGCTGTTAGAGCACTGGCTGCTCTTCCAGAAGATCTGAGGTCGGTTCCCAGCACCCATGTAGCCAGAACTGTGTAACCACACATCCACCCCTTTCTCCAGCCTCCACGGGCATAAGATACAAATGTTCTGTACATATAGTCAATGGCGGCAAAATACACATTAAAAAAAATCTTAAATGTCTTCAGTCTTTGGAGATTGCTATTCCTGCCTCAAATCAAATAACTAATTTCTCCATGTACTAACTCGATCTATTATCAGCAGATATTTACTGAATAAATTTACTGAAATTTACTGAATAAATTTACTGAAAATATTTCATCTTATGTACTACCAAGATTAATTCTTGGGTCTCCACCTTATTGTCTAAATCTACAAATACCGGTTATAGCATCGTTTTGTTTGTATGGCTACTATCCTGCAATGTCTAGATCGTAGTGAACACTCAGTATTTAATGAACTGTGTAATGGCACAGAAGACACAAAGATGGTGGAATACAAATGCAGCAGTTCCTCACTAGGAACCTCCCTGGCCAATTCAGGCCACCAATATTACATTAGAATTTTTCACTGACAACAAAATGCCAAAAACTTTTGAACATGCGTCTTTCTAATAACGTTTCTCTTGGAAAGATAAGACAAATCTCTTAACCTACAAAGAAGGGTGCTAAACAAAACCAAAAATGAGTTAGATTCGAAGGCCTTTAAGTAAGATGTTATAAAAAGGGGAAACTGACAGATTTACAAGCCAACGACTTTTCATATTACATTAGTTTTGGGTCAACTGTTACAGAATCAGTATTAAGATTAAATGACAGGGGATGGGTACACAGGGGTGAAGAGCTGGCCTAGTGCTCGGAAGTCCCTGGATTTCATCTGTAACAGAAGAGAAACTGGAGGGAATACGGCCCGACGACACACCAAACCAGAAAATGGGAACAAAGAGAGGAAAAGAAGAAAATGCATGCTGAGATAAGCATTTTGGCTTAGATTTAGATGAGTTGGAGCAACTGACAATACAATCTGTCCGCCCACACGCTTGGACGTGCACGTGAGGCCACTATAATTCACCATATGTCGGGGGTATTGTTCCTTTCTTGAAAGTCCTAAGCAAACATCCTGCCTGTTGCAGCCTTTCCTGGGTGCCACAAATCCTTCAGTTATTAATGTGTTTTTGAAATAAGGACCATCAACAAGTATTTAGGAGGGGCCTATAAAGAACTTTTCACCCCTAGCCGCAGCCCACGATCCTCCCACGGAAGGGCCAGAGGAGCGCCGCCCAGTTGAGCCGTGCAGGGGCTGCGAGCCACGCCCGGATGCGCGGCTGCCAGGACCCGGCCGCCCCGCTCGCGGGCGGGCTAAGGGCGGAGACAGGGTGCGGCCCGGCCTCACCTCCACCGCCTGGCCCAGCTCCAGGTCGAAGCCCACCACGCACACGCAGTGTAGCCAGGCCGAGAAGCCGTCCCAGCGCAGCAGGCCCCGGCGCCCATCGTCCTCCTCCTCGTCCTCCGGCGCGACTCCCGCCGCCGAAAGGGCCGCCGCCTCGGGCCCCTCGGCCCTGGCCTCGTCCAGCGACCCGCGGGAACCGGGTCCGAAGGCCGCCGGGCCCCGCAGAGCCATCCGCCACCACCTATCCGCACCGGCCGCCTCCACCGAGGACCGCGCCGTAGAGCGCGCAGGCCTCCGCGCACGCGCACCGAGTGCCGCCGCAGACTCTCCGGGGCCGCCGGATAGGGGCGAGGCCGCGCGCCACGTGACCCTGGGAGCGATGCTCAGTGCAGTTCCCTGCATCCAGGCTCCACGACGGGAGGTTGTATGGTCTGTTGGTATCACAGCTCTTTAAACAAACATCCAGGCTCCACGACGGGAGGTTGTATGGTCTGTTGGTATCACAGCTCTTTAAACAAACAGTGGCTCAGGAATGGCATTTCCACTTCACAACAAACGAAGCGATTCATTATTCTTGGAATGACACCGTTCATTATCAAAATATTATTAAAACATAATAGTAACAGTAACTACTATTTGCTAAACTCTTAACTCTATGCCAGTTGATGAGCCAAGTTCGAATACAGGTATTAAGTTTATTGAACATATCATCGCGAGTAAATGGTAGGTGAACATTATATCTCTATCTTGTTTGTTAATGTTGTCTCTCTCTCTCTTTCAGCCATGTCTTATGTAGTCCCAACAGGCTTCCACCTTGTGGCATTCTCGTCTCAGCCTCCTAAGATGGTAGGTTTAGTAGCATGGGCCCCCAAATTTGTCTAATTTATTTCTCTTCACCGATAAGGAAACAAGTTCTTAGAGGCTACATGACTAGTCCCAAAAGAATAGGAACTCTAATGCAAGCGTGCATTCACCCCTGCAATCCGCTGATAAGAAGATGTACTCTTCACTTGGCTATACGCGCTCTACCAAGACAACACCCATTCTTATTGGTCTGACTCACTCACTCAACTTTCGTATATCTCCAGGCTTTCTTGGAATGCCAAGTTGGTCAAGCCACCTTTGGATCATGCTCTCTGAGCACTGCAGAAAGGGCGTGGTTTCAAACTACTTTGTTAGAGGTCGGTCAGCACTAGGCTGGACACTCAAGAGGCACCTGCCCTGTTCAATTGCAATTGACTATTGACACAGCAGGATACCACTGAATAGGATCTATTCGGTACCTACTAGGATTTATTCATTGAAAGTAGTTTAAAAACACAGTAATGCTCGAGATAGTGCATAGAAGACAACTGATAACACACGCCACATTTTCCAAAAACAGCCTACTATTTGCACTTTGGCACACATTCCCATGCCTGAGCCTCTAGATAGCCTCAAAAGACATGGTATTGTTTCCATTTTGCATAGAACAAAACTGGGGCTCCAAATGATGATGTTGTCATAGCTAGTGGGTGGCAGAACAGATTTAAACCTGGTCTTTGTGACGGATACGAATCTTACTATAGAAGGATGGGGAGTGGCTAGGAGCACTTGCTGCTTTTACAGAGGACTCAGGTTCGGTTCCCAGCACCCATGTGGTGGTTCATAATTATCTGTAACTCCAGTTCCAGGGGATCTTGTGCTTTCTTCTCATTTCTGAGCACACCAGAAACATATGTGGCACACAGACACAAATGTAGGAAAAACATTAAAACACATAAAAATATGTGACCATTAAAGACATAGTCAGGAGTTCTCAGACATCGGTAGTAGTGCATGCTGAAGACCCTTTTTTAAAAATTATTTTTAGGGGCTGGAGAGATGGCTCAGAGGTTAAGAGCATTGCCTGCTCTTCCAAAGGTCCTGAGTTCAGTTCCCAGTAACCACATGGTGGCTCACAACCATCTGTAGTGGGGTCTGGTGCCCTCTTCTGGCCTGCAGGCATACACACAGAATATTGTATACATAATAAATAAATAAAATTATTTTTATTTTTTTAAAGATTTATTTGTTTATTTTATATACAGTGTCCTGCAAGGGTTGCAAGTCCCTTTGTGGGTACTCAGAACCAATCCTTAGTCTTCTGCAAGAACAGCAAGTGTTCTTAGTTGCTGAGCTATCTCCTCTTCCTATCCAAACCTGTGAGCTTTGTATAGCACAGAACATTAACTAGGGACAACATTTAAATTAGGAGCTGTCAATCTAGGCCATGGTGGCACACACCTTTAATTTCAGCACCCAGGAGGCAGAGACAGGTGGATCTCTGTGAGTTGAAGATCAGCCTGGTCTGCAAGAGCTAGTTCCAGCATAGGCTCCAAAGCTACGGAGAAACCCTGTCTCAAAAAAAAAAAAATTAAAAAAATTAGAAGCTGTCTTTGACCAAAACAACCTGTCTGTTAAACAGAACTAGTATAGTTCAGAAAGAAAAACAATCTGCATTCAAATAAGGTTTCAAACCTACTGTTTGGAGGAAACAGCACTGTTTTAGATTAGGAAGAACAGTGGGCTAGAAATAAAAAGTCTGTGATCCAGTAGTAGCGCCATCCATTATCACAGTAGCAGGCAGCTACAAGAATTCTGGGCTGGCAAATGAAAATGATAATGACTAACCTGCCTCACTGACCACTAAGAGGAGACGAGTGGTCCCAATGTATACTTGTCACCGTATGCTACTTTATTATTAATGATTAATAAGCTCTAATGACCAGCTGTTCCACAGTGCTGGATCTTTGACCTTTGGGCACAAACTGCCATTCTTTGAAATACGACCTTTGTTTGTTTGTTTGTTTGAGACAGGGTTTCTCGGTGCAGTCCTGGCTGTCCTGGAACTAGCTCTGTAGACCAGAATGACCTCAAACTCAGAGATTCTGCCTCTGCCTCCACAGTACTGGGATTAAAGGCATGCATCACCGCTCCTGGCTGAAATACTACTTTATATAACATTTGGTTAAGGACATCTTGTCCAAATGGTGCACTTTGAAAACCACATATTAAGACGGCCAAAGGTCTAATGAGAAATTAGGTACAGCAAGCATCTGGGTTTTGTGACAAAAACATACACTCATACTACTGCTTCTTAGACCATTATACAAAAGTTCTATAAACACTGGGAAAGCTTGAAAGTAGGTATGGGTTTGTTTTCTCTCCATGCTTATAACTATAATGCTTTCCCATGGTATCTTATTTTAAGATTTTATTATGTTTATTAATTTATTTTGGGGGCACCCACCTAGTATAGCTTGTGTATGGTGGTCATAGGACAACTTGATGGTTCACTCCTTCCATCATGTGGGACCAAGATGCCAAGTTGGCAGCAAGTGCTTTCACCTACTAAGCCATCTTGCTCTGTGATCCGGAATAGTTTCTGTGGTTAATACTTGCATGGGGTCTGGAAGAGGGAAATGGTAACACCTCCTTTCTTCTTAATGTTTGTCATTAGAACCTTGGAATCTGAAAGAATCTTAAGTAGGGTACTTTCCTTCACACTTCCTGTGTGTGAATCTGATGATGGGCCAGCCATGCCCTTTTTGAATGCACACATGTACTGGCCCTCAAATGTAAGTCCTACCTTTTAGAGTTGCTCGTTTCTGTATGTTCATAGGACTAGGAAAGTCTTCCTCTCATTGAGTCCAGCTCTTCTAAATGATAGCCCCGTGGGTTTCAGAATGGCCATCCTATACTCCCACACCTTCTAGTTTCCAGTGTAAATTCCACCTGTTCTCCAAAGGATTCTAGCAATTCGTCATCCTGTCACCCAACTTGCGTAAACTTCAATTTGTCAAATCAGTTTTAAGACACAGAAGCAAACACCATTCTCTAGGTATGATCCAACCCCAGCAGAGTGAACCCTGGGACTATATCCTTCCTTATCCTGGCCAGTAGTCTTATATTGGTGCCATTTCAGATCACATTTGCTTGACTTGGCAGCCAGGTCACATTCCTGACTCAGGTTGTGTTTCCTGTCAACAGAAGCTCTACGTGGTAGGCTTTCTGTTGGTGGTGGTGATTTTTTTTTTCACCATGTGAGAAGCACTCAAGTCAAGGTAGGCTGCTTGAGCCAAAAAACTGACTGAGTTCATGGCTTTGCTGCTCTTCTACTATTACCAAAAACACTGAATACAAGATTAAAAACATTCCAGACTTCCCCACTCATCCATAACCAAATTCCTGGTATTTAAGCAATTTTCATAATTTAAAAAAGGAAAGACTGAACATGAGACATGAAATGATTTGCAATGTCATGTTTTAGAGCTTAATTTTTACCAAAAGAGTCTGAAGGAAGACTAAATGTCCTAGACATTCACTTTCCTGGGTAACCAGTAGATCTCCTTCTTGGTTTTTTACTAAATGTAGGCATAACTACAATGTAATGGTAAGTGAATATAAAGGGGGGGCTATCTATGTATTTCAAAGGTAGAGCACTTGGCTGGCTCATGAGGTTTTCCAGGACCAAAAAAACAAACACCACCAAAACCAAAACCAAACCAACCAACCACCCAAAGTCACCCTGGGCTTAGTGGTTCACATTTGTTTCTCTAGCACTTGGGGTGGAAGCAGGAACATCAAAAATTCAAGGCCCTCCTTGGCTACATACAAAGTTTTGAGCCATCCTGGGCTACATGAGATCCTATCAAAACAAGAACAACAAAACATAGACAGGCCAACTACCATCATGCTATCATTACAAAGCTGAGTTTACTTCAACATATCTCTGAAAGACAAATGTTTGTGTGCAGGTTTCGAAGGGAAGGTTAGACAAAGGTAAGAGTTAAATGCACTGGACCCTTCCTAAGCAGTGTCTGTGAAAGCTCTAAAAGGGGTAATTAGGGGCTAGAAGAATATAACTCAATCAGTAAAGCTCATGTCGTGTAAGTTTGAGGAGTTGAATTCAGATCCCTAGTGCCCACATGAAAGCCCGGAGTGATGACTCCATTCTGTTGAGCGGGTAGAGAAGAGAAGATCCCCAAAGCTCACTGGTCACCCAGGCTAGCCAGTCATTGAATTCTGGATTAGGTAAGACACACCATCTTTAAAAAAAAATGAAGAGCACCCTGATGTTGACCTGGGGCCAACACACACACACTCACACTCACACTCACACGGGAGAAAGGGGGGAATGTTGGAAATCTTTGTTTTTCATATTTATATTTGGAACATACCTGACACATGTCATGTACTCAGCAGATATCCACTGAGTAAGCTGTGTGTGTGGAATGCATATATATGTAACTGTTCTCTTATCTTTTCATTTGAAATTAGTCTATCACTATTTCAGTTTAGTTTTTACAATGTACAATGTACACTTTAAGTTTTTGAATCACAAAAGAAAAATTTATTTCTCATGATTCTGTGGACTGAGAAGTTCAAGAGCAAGGCACTGATGGGTTTGACCGAGAGCCAAGTGTTTCCCTGAACACTGTGTTTCCTTGTTGCTTTCTTTTAAGGAATATGTCACCAGCAACTCTATTGGGGCCACCTTCATAATCTTGACAATGTTTTTTTGATTGACATCTCCACTAAAACCACCATGGTCTGGTGGGGAAATAAAGTCTCAGTAGGGACTATCAGCCTTTCTGTCAGTGTGTGACGCATACAGGTCCGGCTGGCTGATGGATCTTCCTTTGGAGTACCCATGGCATCTGTGTTAGAGTTCTCCAGAGGAACAGTAGAATATTGGCGTTATTAGACTGGCTTACATGATAAGATCATAAGTACTTCCTCATGGCCATCCATGAGCTAGAGAGTTAGAGAACCCGATAGCTGTTCGGTGTTCAGAACAGCTGGAAACCTCAGAACTGTGGGCACAATGAAGCAGTCCAAGTCCAAGGCTGAAGGCCTTCCTGAGAGTTGCTCCTGTGAGTCTCCATCAGAAGGCTGAAGAAGTTGGAGTCTCATTCCTGTTGCTATAGCAGCAACAGCAGGAAATGCACTCACTCAGGAAGCGTGGAGCTTGTGCGTGCTGGCTGGCTTCCCTTCCTTCCACGTTTACTCCACCAGCACTCCCAGGTCCCTGGATGCTTGCTCACAGTCAAGACAGGTCTTTCTCCCTCACTTGCCGTATCACATGCCAATCGTCTCTGGAAATGGCCTGTACTCTGATTTTATAGAATATTTCTTTCAGGATCTGTAGTCTAAACAAATAAAAGTTAATACTAAAATTTTTCTTTTCTTCTCTCTCTCTCTTTCTTTTTGGTTTTTCAAGACAGGGTTTCTCTGTGTAGCCCTGGCTTTCCTGGAACTCACTCTGCTGGCCTCGAACTCAGAGAGATCTGCCTACCTCTGCCTCCTGAGTGCTGGCATTAAATACTTGTGTCATCACTGCCTGAAAAAAAATTTTCTTTTTAAAAAGATTCATTTTTATTTATGTGTGTTTGTGTGTGTGTGTACACGCACGCAAGTGCCCATAGGGTTCAGAAGAAAGTGTAAGTTTTGAATTGCCTTATATGGATGCTGGGGACCAAACTTGGGTTCTCTTAATCACTGAGCCATTTATTTAACCCTTGTATTTGTTTGTTTTGTTTTGAGACAGGGTCTCACTATATAGCCCTAGCTGGCCTAGAACTCACGATGCAGGCTAGGCTGGACTTGGATGCACAGAGATCCTCGCAAGTACAGGGATTAAAGGTCTCACGCATAAACTTTTAAAGAAATTTCAATATAGATTTTAACCAAGAGAGTTAGGAGAAAGAGATGTGACTGGGGTGAAAGTGAGAGCATGGATGTGGGTTTTCCAATGGAAAGTTGTGTATAACCCTTCTTTTTTTTTTTGGTTTTTCGAGACAGGGTTTCTCTGTGGCTTTGGAGCCTGTCCTGGAACTAGCTCTTGTAGACCAGGCTGGTCTCGAACTCACAGAGATCCACCTGCCTCTGCCTCCCGAGTGCTGGGATTAAAGGTGTGTGCCACCACTGCCTGGCTGTATAACCCTTCTTAAATGTAGTGCGCACTCTTAACTTAAAAAGGTAAAGATAGTAATAGCTCACTTATTTGAATACTGCTTTGTAGTTGTCTCACACCATGTCTAGAAGTGAACTGCTCTGAGAATATCTGGAAGGGTATTCTTGATGAGGGTACCATTACAATTGCCTTTCCTGATGTGCCTGAGTGAGCCAATATGAGAGAGAAGGGAGTGGAGTGGGGCGAGAGACGGTCTTATTCAGTTTTTCTGCAGAATAATACCGACTATGATGTCAGTAGTAGGGTTCTGCAATAACCAATATTTAAGAAAGGGAATTGGGGGTTGGAGAGATGGCTCAGAGGTTAAGAGCACTGACTACTCTTCCAGAGATCCTGAGTTCAATTCCCAGCAACTACATGGTGACCCACAACCATCTGTAATGAGATCTGATGCTCTCTTCTGGCATGAAGGCATACATGGTGGCTGAACACTGTGCACATAATAAATAAATAAATCTTTAAAAAACAAAAAAAAGAAAAGAAAAGAAAGGGAATTGGGCTGGAATGATAGCTTTGTGGTTAAGAGCATTGGCTGCTCTTCCAGAGAACCTGCGTTATGTTTCCAGCACCCACATGGCAGCTCATAACTGTCTCTCCCGGTTCCAGGGCATCTGACACCCTCTTCTTGTCTCCAAGAGCACTGTATACAAGTGATGCACAGACACACATGCCATTAAAACATTCATATTAATAAAATAATAAATTTTCGTACAAGTGAAGTGGCTTTGGCGCTTGTTAATGGGGTATGGGGTGGAACACTTCTGTAATGCAAATGGGAGAAACATGGATGCTAAGGGTGATGGTTCTGGAGAAGACTCAGAAAGGACTATTTTTGTTTTGTTTTTGAGATAGGTGTTATAGTACAGACTCTCCTGGAGCTTGCTGTACAGATAAGGATGACCTGAACTTCTGTTCCTACTGCTTGCATCTTCCAAGTGCTATGATTACAGGTATATGCCACCATTTCTGGTTTGTTTCCATCTTTTCTGAAAAGATACAAGTAATCATAAACACAACATTAGTAGGAATATGGGCAATAAGAGCCATTCTAGTGAGGACTTAGTGGTAATAAAAGACATGTTATTCAACAATGGAGAAAAGATGATTCTTGATATAATCTAATAAAGATATTTGCTATATTCTATGTTGTGGGAGTTGGAACCTGTGGATACCAAGACTGGATATTTACCTGAACTTTCTAAGCAAATTCAAGTGCCCTAGTTTCTCCTCAATGGAAAAGGCAAAAAGGAGAGAAATTAAAAGATGTTATTTAAGTTTAAGGGGACCAGAAATTAAAGGTCTGAAAAATTCTCAGCCTATTCATAAAACTGAAAATAAATAAAAACAAAAAAGAAGAATTGTTTTAAAGAGGATGCCATGTGCCTAAATCACCGTTTCACAAGGGTCAGTTTGAGTGTAAGCCCCAGAGCAAAAGAGAAATCAAGACACACAGACAAAATTAAGCAAGATTGTGGGACTTGTGAAGTTATATGTCTGTGTGGTGGTTTGAATGAACGGTGTCTCCAGCAGTCCCTGTCATTCGACCACTGGGCCCTAGTTGGTACTGTCGGGGGCAGTGTAGTGGGATAGCCTTGCTGGGGAAAACATGCCACTGGTGCCAGGCTTCGAGAAAAAAAGCCTGGGGTCATTTTCCAGCTTGTTCTGTCTGCTTCATTCTTGTGCTGGGATGTGAGCGTTTACTTCCCTGTCTTGCTGATGTGCCTGCTGCCTGCTGCTCCGCTGCCCTACATTTAGGGTATCTAACCCGCTGGAACCAAGAGCCCCAAATAAGATGCTTTCCTTTAAAAGTTGCCTTGGTCACAGTGTTTCAATCACAGCAACAGAAAAATAACTAAGACAAAAGGGAAAGATGGGGTTTAAGGCCTTCAGTCCCAGCGCTTGGGAAGCAGAGGCAGGTGAATCTCTGAGTTTGAGTTTGAGGCCATCCTGGACCACATAAACAGTTCTAGACCAACAAAGGTACAGAGGATTAGTTCTAATTACAAATAATCGCTATGAAGTATATATTTTTCCAATGTTACTGAACTTACAATCCTCTAGGAATAATGTGAGATGGCAGGTTAAGCAGGATCACATTTTTGTTTACAAAAATGAAGTCAGGAGCTGGAGAGGTGGCTCAGAGGTTAAGAGCACTGACTTTCCTTCCAGAAGTCCTGAGTTCAATTCCCAGCAACCACATGGTGACTCACAACCATCTGTAATGAGATCTGGTGCCCTCTTCTGGTGTGTAGGCATACATGCAACCAGAACACTGTATACATAATAAATAAATATAAATTAAAAAAATGAAGTCAGAAGAGTCATACTCCCTGGTATCAAAACATAATACAAAACCACGGTAGTAAAAACAGTGTAGTACCCTAAGCAGTATTGGAGAGGGTGCTTGATCTGGTCTTGCCCCATAGTCAGATTGATGATTATCTTAAATGTCACCATAGAACCTTCATCCAGCAACTGATGGAAGCAGAGGCAGAGACCTGTAGCAGAGCACTGGGCTGAGCTCCCAAAGTCCAGTCGAAGAGTGAGAGGAGTGAGAATATGAGCAATGAGGTCAAGACCATGATGGCAACACCCACTGAAACAGTTTACCTGAGCTAATGGGAGCTTACCAACTCTGGTCAGACAGGGAAGGAAAAAGCATAGGACCAAACTAGGCCCTTGGAATGTGGGTGACAGTTGTATGGCTGGGACAGACTTCAGGGCCACTGACAGTGGCACCAGGATTTATCCCTACTGCTTGTACTGACTTTTTGAAACCTATTCTCTTTGGATGAATACCTTGCTCAGCCTAGGGAGGGCCTTGGTCCTTCATCAAAGCAATGTGCCTTACTCTCTCTGAGGAGTGAATGGGGAGTGGGGTAGGGGAAAGGTGGAGAGAATGGGAGGGAGTGGGAACTGGGATCAGTATGGAAAATGAAAAAAAAAAGATAGTTTTTAAAAAATTAAAAAATTGTAGTAATGGCAAAAGGACAAATCAGTGGAATAGAATAGAGAGACCAGAAATAAACTGCTGTGAATGTGGTCAAATGGTTTCTGGAAAAGATGCCAAGAACATTTGTTGGAGAAAGGCCAGACTGTTCAACAAATAGTGCTAGAAAAACTAGAAATCACATGCAGAAATAATGCAGCTGGAGTCTTATCTAACACTGTATGCAGAATAGATTTCAAGACAGATTAACAATCTCAACATAGAAGTTAAACTGCTAAAACTCTTTGAAGAAAACACAGGGGGAAAAAAGCTTCATTATATTGGATTTGGCAATAATTTCTTGGGTGTTCCACCAGAAGTATGGGGCGCGGCAACCAGTTATACAATGCTTCGTCACCCAAACCTAGGCTATTGTACATGCTAGGAAAGCACCCTAAAACTTTTGTATGTCAAGGACACCACGACCAGAGTTAAAAAGCAACCCACAAGACGGGAGAAACATTTGTAAATCTCTTTTCTGATAAGAGGAAACTATCTAGAGTGCATAAATAATTTTTATACAAATTATCAACAAACAACCTGTTCTAGATTGTTTTTCTGTTGCTATAAAAAATACCACAAACAGAAGGCACATGGAGAGGAAAGGGTTTATTTGACCTTCTGGCTGACCGTCCTTCATCAAGGAAGGTCAAGGCAGGAGCTCGGCAGGAGCCTGGAGCAGAGACAGTGGAGGACCCTGCATGCTGGCTTGCTTCCTCCTGCTCAGCCTGCTTTCTGACACCACCTGAAACCATCTTTCCAGGTGGGGGTGGGAGGACTGCTACAGTGGGTTGGGCCCTCCCACCTCAATCAACAATAAAAAAATGCCCTGCAATCATTCATGTAAGCTATTATTCCCTTTGAGGCAATTCTTCAGCTGGGTTCCCTCTTCCCAGATGACTCCAGGTTTGTACAAAGTTGACAGTTGAAGTTAACTGAAAACTGAGCAAACAACTTGAATAGAATTTTTCCAAAGTAGATATACAAATGGCCATGTAAGCACATGAAAAGAGACTCTGCATTAATAATGCAAAATAAAACCATGGGTAAGCAAGTCATTTTGGCACAAGTTATTAATCTCAACACTCAAGAGGCAGGGGAAGAAGGATCTCTGTGAATTTGAGGCCAGCTTGATTTACATGATGAGTTTCAGGACAGCCAGGACTGAATAGAGATACTCTACCAGAAAAAGAAAGGAAGGAAGGAAGGAAGGAAGGAAGGAAGGAAGGAAGGAAGAGAACCATGAGTAAATATTATTTCACATCTACTAGGCTGGCTATGAAGAAAAAGTGAAAACAGAAAGGAAGGGAGGGGAAAAGCAAGCAATGACAAGTTTGGGCTTGGATGTGAAGAAGTCAGCACACACACATTGTAGGAATGTAAAATAGTACAGCTTCTATAGGAAACAGTATGGTGGTTCCTAAAGTAATTAAACATAATGGGGCTGAAGATGCAGCTTAGTAGGAAAGCAATTGCCTAGCAAGCACAAGAGTTCTATCCCAAACACTACCCAACACCTTTAAAAATTAAACAGTTAGTTCGAGGCTAGCCTGGTCTACAAGAGCTAGTTCCAGGACAGGCTCCAAAGCTACAGAGAAACCCTGTCTCGAAAAAAAAAAAAAAAAAAAAAAAATTAAACAGCGTATGATCCAGCAATGACACCTTTGGGTATATGTTCCAAAGAAGGACCATCAGGGAACGAAACATGTATTTGCACACCATGTTCACAGCAGCTCATCATAGCCTAAAAGTGAAAACAATGGAAAAATCTATTTGCAAGTGAACTGACTTTAAAATATACGTTGGCCACAGTTCATGTGCTCAAGGCAACATGTGTTTGGTGGACAGTGCAGAAGAAGAGTCTCTTTTTTACAGAACATTCTACTGGGCAGAGGGATTCTACAAACTTAGAAGCCAATGTCTTAGATACTTTACTGTTGTGAAGAGACATCATGATCAAGGCAATTTATTTTTTTTAAAAAAAGCATAATTAATTGAGGACTTGTTTACAGTTTCAGAGGGTGAGTCCCTGATCATCATGGCGGGGTAGCATAGTGTTAGGCAGACAGCCATTGGAGCAGGAGCACAGAGCTTCCATCTGATCCAATAGCAGGAGGCAGAGAGTGAGACTGGACCTGGCATGGGCTTTTGAAACCTGAAAGCCCACCCCCAGGGACACGCCTCCTCCAACAACACACGGAACCCTTCCCTAAACCGTTTTACCAACCTGGGACCAACCGTGTCAAATAGGTGAGCCTGGGGGGCACATTCTCATTGAAACCGCCACAGCCACCATGGTTGGAAGGTGATATGAAGGAGAGCATCATGGCATGAGGTTGGAGAGGAACGCAGCACTGATAGTAGTAGGAACTCGTACGAGAAAGTTTGTATGTTCGTCTAAGTCCAACAAATATCAAGTATTATACATTTTAACACACTAGTTATTAACTAATAACTCTAGTTATTAACTGAAGAACGGGTTAGAAAAATGAATTAAGTCAGCAGAATTAGGGCTGGAGAGATGATTCAACAGTGAAGGGACCTCACTATTCTCGCAAAGGACTGGAGTTTGGTTCTCCTCTCTCATGTTATGTGTTGACAACAATCTGTAATTCCAGGTCTAGGATATCTGATGCCCTCTTCTAGCAACCATGGGCACCTACATGTGCATGCACATGCACACATACACGCACACACGTACACACGCATGCACACACATACATATACACACGTACACACGCATGCACACACATACATACACACACGTACACATGCATGCAGACACACACACACACACACTCAGGACAGACCTGTATTGGATCAGAATGTATATCTATATTTGTCATATATTTTCACACACTTATAACTCGACTTTTACATGAGTAAGATCTTTTCATCCAAGGCTGGCCCAGAACTCGTGATCCTCCTGCCTCAGTCTTCTTAAGTACATAATTATGCCCAGCAGATAAGTTTTAAGATATAAACACTACTGCTGGGAACCTAGGATGCATTCTCTGTTCTTCCTTTCTTGATCTCTCTTCATTAAGATTATAACTTGATTTAAATCTAATTTCAAGAAGTATCATTTTATTAACTTAACACTCACCATCTATTACTGTGGTTTCAAACCATTTAATTTAATCTTAATTAGTAGCCATATAACAAGAGCTACCAAATAACTGCTGCTTTTTCTCCTCTACTTTCATATGTAGTGATAAAGAGGAGCACCAGAAACCTCATCCTCAGTGCTACTACCGCTCCAGTTCCCAGGCTCGGAAGAAAGGGACAATGAAGTCAACTCACTTTGTGACTGACTACACGGCTGACTGACCTGAAGAAGGATGTTAATAAAGGGAAACTAAATGCCTTTTTTTTTTTTTTGGTCTTTCAAAACAGGGTTTCTCTGTAGCTTTAGAGCCTGTCCTGAAACTATGGAATTAGCCCTTGCAGACCAGGCTGGCCTTGAACTCACAGGGATCTGCCAACCGAGTGCTGGGATTAAAGACTTGTCCCACGACCACCCGACCTAAATGACTTTATAAGCTTCAGATGGGGCAGGAGAGATGGCTCAGTAGGTAAAGCACCTACTGCAAAAGCATGAATCACCAGGGCCCTATATAAGAAAAGTCTCCGATCCTACTGGGAGATGATAGGAGGCAAAGTCAGGAACATCCCAAGAGGCTTGAGGGCCAGTTAGTCTGAAGCACACAGAAGAAAAGCAGCGGAGTTCCTGTTGCAAACAAGGTGGACAGCGAGGGCGGGCACACAAGGCTGTACTTTGACTGTCCCATATGCCTGAATTCACATACACAGATACACACACACACACACACACACACACACACACACACACACACACACACACACAGNACACACACACACACACACACACACACACACACACACACACACACACACACGGAGGTGTCTTTAAAAAGGAAAGGAAGAAAAGAACTAGAGACTAGACACTGGCTGTTCCTCCAGAGAACCTGGGTTCGTTTTCCAGCACTCACATGGCAGCTTACTATGGTCTTTAATTCCAAGGGGATTTGATGCCCTTTTCTGGACTCTGAGGGAACAAGGTATGCACATGGTACACAGACATTCATGTAAGTGAAATACCCATACACATAAAATTAAATAAATATTTAAAAAGAAAAAACATCAAATGGAAATTAAAAAACTACTTTTATTATGTAAGAAAATATTAAGAGGTCTGGAGAGATGGTTCAATGGTTGAGAGCCCTTGCTGGTCTTCAGAAGTTCTCAGTTATAGGCAAGACCATCTGCAACTCCAGTACCTGGGACCTGACCCCCTCCCTCTTCAGAGCTCAGCTGTCACTGTATACAGTACACATCACACACAGAGGCAAAACATTCATATACATAGAATAAAACGAGTTTTAAGAACAAATTAAAGAAAATATTGAGAAGCTGAGAAGTAAACATTTTAAAATGTGTCTGAGAGTTTTGCATGGATGTCTGTATACCATATGTGTGCCAGGTGTTTGGGGAGCCCATAATGGTGTCCGATCCCCTGGAACTGGAGTTGAGATAGTTGTGAGCTATCCTATGGGTGCTGGAAATTGAACTTGGTCTCTGGGCCAGCAGCCAGAGCTCTTAACTATAGAGCCATTTCTCCAGTACCTGAATATTTAATTAGTAGATAGAAGCATTTATATTTCATTTGTATACTGGTGAGTGGTTAACAAAAATTAATTTCTAGAATGCTTAGCATACTTTTAGAAAGAAACATTTGTGTGTGGGCACTCAGGTTCTAATAAGAGAATTGTAATTGAATGACAACATTTCAAATGACCCTCTGCAGAACAGGATGAAATATTAGTGATAAGCCAGTCAGCCAGGCACTTTTAGAGGCAAACTCCTATGTCAAAGTGTCCTTTCCTTTATTTTCAGCTAAAGTTTTATGGTATAAGCTGAGCTTGCCCAGAAGCTGTCTGCCATTTTAATAGTCCAAACCTGTGCTCCACGACATTGAGCTAAGCCTAAGACCAAAGATGTATCTGTCCCTTTTCTTTCTTATGTCCTTAAGTTGAACATGATAAGATATATGTGTACTCTTCCATTGTCTTCCTCTATGCACCTGTGTAAACTGTCCACATAAAATCCCAATGCTTCCTTTGTTTAGGAAGGCCATTGCTTGGGAAATAATGCCCATGTGCTCCTTACCTGTAAAAACAAATTTTTGCTCATCCAGAGGTTGCCCATGTGCATTTGGGCTTTGCATTCACCAGGATGCAGACCTACTGCATCTGGTAACAAAGACGTGAGAGTTAGAAAGAACATTTAGTACCAGGAAGGGAGTTGCTGAGTCAAAAACAGCATTTAATGATGCAGGAGCTCTATGGTGACTTCTTGATGGTGGGTATACATCACGTATTTGTTGAAATACAGGGCTCAGGCCCCCAAAGACTCAACTGGCAAGTGTAAGGTAAGGAAAAGGGGAGGACTTGGAATTGTTTCCTTCTTTCTTTCTTTCGTTATAACATTAATTTTATTTTTGAGATTATAATATAATTATAATATTTCTCCCTTCTTTCTCCTCCTGCCAAACCCTCCCATTTACTCCCTGGTGTAGGAGGTCCTTCTGACTATGTGTTACTTTCATTGGTTGAATAAAGAAACTGCCTTGGCCTTTTGATAGGGTAGAACTTAGATAGGTGGAGTAGACCGAACTGAATGCTGGGAAGAAGGGCAGAGCCATAAAGCTCCTGCCTGAGACTGGCACTGGTTAGAATCTTTCCCTGTAAGCCACAACCTCGTGGTGTTACACAGACTGGTAGAAATGGGTTGAATCAAGATGTGAGAGTTAGCCAATAAGAGGCTAAAACTAATGGGCCAGGCAGTAATTTAATTAATACAGTTTCTGTGTGATCACTTCGGAGGTTAAGCTAACGGGGCGGCTGGAACAAAGGACCTACTCTCCTTACAACAACTCCCCCCACTCTCCTTCAAATTCATGACCTTTTTTTTTTTTTTACTAATTGTTATTGTATGCACACATACACATACATACATGCATTCTTAAATACAACTTGCTCAGTCTGTATAATGTTACTTTATTTTTTTGTGAGGCCTCATATAGTCCAGTCTAATCTCAAACATGCTGTGTAACTTAGTTTAGACTTGAGTTCCCAATCCTCTAGCTTCATCTCCCAAGTACTGAAACTACTGCCATGTGTCACACCTGACTCAAATTTTTTTTAAAAAATGTAACTCATTGTTTTCTCTATGAATCTTAAGACATCATAAACTCATGATCTTATTACCTCTTGCTGGAATGTGGATACATACCATCACATCTGGTTGTATCTTGCATTTTTAATAAACTGATTCATTTAATTTGATGTCTATATGTATGTTGTCTGAGTGCACATATGAGCAGAAGCCTGCAGAGTGGACCCTGCATTGTAAAGAAACATGCTAAGTCACTGAGAAGGAGCTGCTCTGAGGATCAGCTCTTGAGAACTGCTGCACACACATAGAAGTTGCTGCTTCGTGTTCCCCGTACTCAGATATGGAAAACTCTCCAGAGAGAGGGCACTTGGCCAGAAAGCTTGTTTAGAAAACAAACATGTATGTTTATTTGAGGTTTCAAGGGGCCCTTGAGGGAGACTAGGAGAGCCGGAGATGCTTAAGAACAGCACTTCTCAAACTGCAATCACCAGGGATCTTGGACAATTCAGATTCTAATTCAAGGGGGTGCCTGGATTAGGGGAATTCTCTCTTTCTCCCCTTCCCCCTCCCTCTGTGCGTGTGTGTTTATGTGCACTTACCACTACATGGACATGTACAGGTCAGAAGTTAACGTTGTACATGCTCATATATCATTTGCTGCTGTGATGATTATGGGGACGACAATGATGATGACGGCAACAATGACGATCATCACTATTATTGGAGACAGGATCTCATTATGCAGCTCCAGCTGGTCTGGTGCCCACTATGCAGACCAGAGAGATCTGCCTGCCTGAGCCTCCCAAATGTCAGGACTAAATGTGTGTGCCACTGTGCCTGTCCTTCACCTTATTTTATTTTGAGACAAGAGTCTCTCACTGTGCCTGAAGTTCACTGCTTTGGCTAGGCTGACAGGCCAGCAATCCTCTGGGTTCTGCAGCACTGGGGTTACAGATACACACCGTCACACCTGCCCAAGAATTCTATCTCTAGCATGTCCTTGAGTGACACTGACGTTGCTGGACCCTGGAGCACACTCTGAAGTCTTTCGCTTGACAATAAAGAATCTGAACATGAAGTGGGAAACCAAGACATGAAGGGAAGCCAAGGTCTGAAAAGACTAAATTGAAATGTCTCACAAATCTGAGTCATAACGGAAGAAAGAGTTGAGTTCTATCCCCATACAACCCAGACCGGCTAAAAGTAAATCCCCAGTGCCCTGGATCTTTCCCGTGCTGTCTGTGAGAAAGAGCATGGGAATAAAGTCACAGGCCAGCTCCTATCAGACTGTATGCGGAAAAACAAAGCAAAAAGTTTCTCAAAGTAATTATTTGTCCTCTCTCAGATTCACTCCTCACAAACTAGAATATGCAACTTTGTAACACAGGATAGCAGATTATCCCCTAAAGAAATATCAAAAAATAATTTAGAGCCAGTGTGGTGGTTCTTAACTGTAATCCCAACACTCAGGAGGCTGAGGCAAAAGGATCACAGAACCTTCGAGGCCATCCTGGTTTACATAGTGTGGCCTGAGCTATAGAGTGAGGTTCTGTCTCACTCATCGGCCCCATAAAATGCTGCCTCCGAACTTCCCCTAAAATCCTGCATAGTTCTTCGCTATTAAGAACAACACCCAGAACTCTGAGTTGTGAATTCCTCTGCACACTGCTTCATTACTGCACCTGCAGCTCTGTCTCCTGCAGGCACCAGCGGTCTCACACAGACGTAGTTACTTTTCTGTTGCTGTGTTGAAACATGTCCAAGACAACTTGAAGAAAGAAGTGTTTATTTGGGGCTATGGCTTCAGGAGGGCTCAGGTCCATAACCATCAAGATTAGGAAACATGGCAGTGGGTGGGCAGGGTGAATGGAGCTGGAAATTCAGAGCTGACCGCTCACATCTCAAATCACAAATAGGAAGCAGAGCAAGCAAACTTGGGGTAGCTAGAGGCTACTAAACATCAAAGGCTCCCCCAGTGACTCACTTCCTCCAACAAGGCAACACGTTATATCTCCCCAAACAGCATCACCAACTGGGGATCAAGTACCCAAGTGCCTGAGAACACAGGGACCATCTCACTCAAACCACCACACACGTTTAGCATAGGCACACCTATCCACAGGGCAGCTCCTGATTCCAGGTTTCTGCTTCAGTGTTTTCGCCAAGTCTTCTTCTAATATCTTTGTAAGTCTATCTGAAACATAGCAATAGTGATTAAAAGCAACAGTCTAGATTTACATAGATTTTACTGCTCATTACACTGTTCATTTTCTCAAAGAATTCTGACTGCATCTCTGGAAGATAAGAAATATTGAATCCCGTTTAAAAGGGCCAGGAATGATGGTGTATGCCTTTAATCCCAGCATTCCAGAGTCAGAGATAGGCAGATCACTGTCAGCTTTTGTTCAAAACTAGTCTGTCTACTTAGTTTTAGGCCAGCTAATACTACAAAGTTAGACCCTGCCGAACAACAAAAAACAAAATAAAACAAACAAAATCCAACCCCCTACCCAAATAAATAAATTATATTCATTAATTCTTTAGAAAAATTTTGATTATTCTCTTGTGTGTACCAGGCATAACTGTGGTCACTGAAAAACTATGTAGACAAATCCTTTTCCCCAGCAAGTTTACATTCTAGCTTACCAAGACAAGTAATAAGTAAACAAGTAAGCATTAGATCAGAAAACAGACCAGGTGGTGGTGCACGCCTTTAATCCCAGCACCCAGGAAGCAGAAGCAGGCAGATATCTGTGAGTTCAAGGCAGCCAGGTCCACAGAATGAGTTCAATGAAAGCCAGCTCTATACAGAGAAACCCAGTGATTTAAAGCACTGGCTGCCCTTCTGATATCCTAAGTTCAGTTCCCAGCATCCACAATGGCAGTTTCAAACAGTCTGTCTATACCTGTAGTCTCATGCAGTTCTCATGAAATCTGATGCTCTCGAAATACACACAGACAAAACACACACGCACACACACACATAAAATACATAAATAATTCTTTTTAAAAACCCCAAACAACTTGTTACCTAGAAGACAAATGAAGCAAGGCATGAGGATTCGAGGTCTTGAGGACCACTGGAAGAAGAGAAAATAACAAACACACAGGGTGTGGCTAGAGTGTCTGTCAAGGGTAGAGAGACTGACAAAAATGGAAATGAGGTCTGAGAAGTGAAGGGGACATGGCAAGTCACACAGGAAGGAGGGTTTTGTAAGTGGCTCTACAGATTTGGCTTTTTCCTTGAAATAAGATTGATGTGGGATGCCCTTCTTATATGTGTTGCTTTTATTGGTTGACAAATAAGGTAGGTTCAGGCCAATGGACAGGCAAAATATCTAGGCATGAAGTCCAAACAAAGATACAGAGAAAGAGAGAAGGAGGAGTCGGGGAGATACCATGTGGTCACCAGGGAAGCAAAATATGAGGTAACAAGCTACAAGCCCCATGGTAAAATATAAACTAATAGAAATGGGTTAATTTATAGTTAGAGCTAGCCAATAAGAAGCCTAAGACATTGGCCAAAGAATTGTAACTGATATTAAGACTCAGGGTGGTTATTTGAGAATAGGCAAGCAGAGAGAAACGGGCCCGGGGGGGGGGGGGGACCAGCAGGACAGGGAATACTTTCAGTTACATCTGGTGCCTGGAAGTTTGGGGCTAACCTAACCTAACCTAACAACTGCAGCCAGCCTGTGTGACTCACTACCCACTTTGGGTACGGTTGCTTGTGTGCCCACTCAGGGTGGGGAGGGGCCCAATAGAGTATGCTAGGCATTCACAGGCAAGAGAGCATGGCAGATTCCCTCTGTGATACACAGACATTTCCAGCTGCACAGTGCACTACATGACAGACTTAGCTCTTACTCAGACAAAAAAAAAAAAAGGTTTATATGCTGCACTCTGCTTCCCAGAATTGAGGTGATGAACATAGCTCATCATCTGGGACCCGGCAGTCCCAGAGCTGACAGTGAATATACCTCCGCCATGTTGGAAGGCTGAGAGAGGCGGAGCTAGCATTCAGGGCTGCCACGACCACCCCACTTTCCATTTTTAAAATGTGCCTGAGCTGGGTGGTGGTAGCACACACCTTTAATCCCAGCACTCGAGAGGCAGAGATAGGCACATCTCTGTGAGGTGGAGGCCAGCCTGATCTTCAAGAGCTAGTTCCAGGACAGGCACTGGAGAGGCAAACAGCTGGGCTCAGCTCTCTAAGCCCTTGACCTGGGAGAAACATCCTGTCACCCAACCTCCACCCACCAAGCCCTGGAGACCCCAGCATCCCCCATACACCTGCTACCATCCTCCACCACATCTGTGACTACTGGAGCCTTTGCCCAGCCTGCCCCTGGAGAGGAGCCCCAGAGCATCCACTAGAGGCACAGACCCACCTGCACCCGAAGGAAGAGCAACCACCCAAGCCACAGGCCCCATCTTCACCAATTGGAGGAAGAGGGACCCTCTGAAGCACAGACCCCACCTGTACCCATTGGAGGAAGAGATGGGCAGATGGCACATCCAACAACATAAAGATCAATATGGCAATACCAGAACCTAGTGGTCCTACAACAGGAAGACCTAAACATCCTAACCCAGAAGAAGCA
>JAQHUG010000143.1:5259738-5360663 GCA_028555095.1 Dicrostonyx torquatus
TTGTAGTAGGTTTAGAACTTTCTTACTTAAACAAAAGGAGGAGGTGCTGCGGGAGATTAAGCCCTCTTGCTTTCAGCCAATGGCTTCTAAGATACCAGCCCACTGGGGCGTGGTTTTCATTTTAAAAAAAGCCGCAGCAGCTCTCTGGGCTCCCTTGCTTCTGGCTTCCATCCTGACTGCTAGACTCGGTTTTCTGTTTGCGACCAGCGGAATGTGGTTTGGGACATTGATCTGTAAGTTTTATCCCCTCCAATAAAATACCCCTTTTTTAATCACATTGGTGTAAGATTGTCCTGCGACAATAAAGGTTGATGAAAATGTATACTAATATAGAGCATGATACCATATACTTGTTTGGAAAGCCAGAGTAAGTCTCTATATTTATGGACGTGAAATGATGCTCATTAATGTGCTCCCATATGGAAGGATCAGTTCACATGACTGTGGTCTTGCATTAGTCAAGCCATATGCATACAAAACACAAATACAAATAAGGGATGACTGAAAGCAAGCTCATAAAGCATTAATTCTTATCTGGATAGTAAGGGTTATGCAACTTATTTCCTGCTTTTTTATATTAATTGACTTAAAAATTAATATATCGTAATTATGTAATCAGAAAGCCCAAATTCTCATCATAAGAGAAACATCTACTACTTATTACTTTGTCATTTTATCTTTTTGACTTCATATTTTATTTTTTAATATTTATTTTTATGTATCTAAGTGTTTTACCTATATGTATGTAAATGTACCACTTTCATGCCTGATGCCATGGAAGCCAGAAAAGGATGTCAGATCTCTGGAACTGGAGTTACATGTGGTTGAGCCACCATATTGATGCTAAGAATCAAACATAGGTCCTCTGCAAGAGAAGTGTGTTATCTTAACCACTAGGCCAGCCTTCCATGCCCTGTTTTTTTTTATTTTGTTTTGTTTTTCTGCATGGAGTTTTATGTAGCCCAGGATGAATTTGAAGTCTCTATGTTGCATAAGCTGACCTTCAATTCTTGATATGCCTGTTTCTACCTTTGAAGTGCGGAGATCACAAGCATATACCTTTATGCCAGGCTCTTTTTGCTTTTCTTTCTTTTTTCTTCAATGATAGAAATGTAACATGGGACCTTGGGTATGTCAGAAAAGTGTTCCATCACTGAGAAACACTCCCAGCCTACAACTTTAACTTTAACTGTGTTGCAAAACTGGTTTTTGTTGTTGTTTATTTATTGTCTATAGAGGTATGTGGTGTAGGTACTCATGTATGTACCTCTATGTTTGTGTGTATGTATGCCAGAGGTGAACATTGAGTTTCTTCCTTAATTTATCTCACCTTATTTTTTAAGTAAGGGTCTTTCATTGAATCTAAAGCTCAAGTATTCAGCAAGACAAGCTCTCCAGAAATCTCTGGGGAGCCTCCTGTCTCCCTCCCTGATGCAAGGATAACAGGACCCAGATTTTTATATATCTCTTGGTACATGCTCAAGAGTGGGAATTGAACTCAGGCTCTCATGCTTGTATAACAAAGATCTCACCAGTGGAGTCATCTCCTTAGCCTATTTATTTATTTATATTTACGTATAGATGGGATCTCTTGTAGTCTAGGTTGGCCTGGAACTTGCTCGGTGGCCTACAATGACACTGAACTCCTAGCCCTGTTGCCTCCAGTTACCAAGTGCTAGGGTTACAGGTATGTACCATTTCACCTGTCCATTAAACTGCTTCTATCTAAAAATTAAACTTTAAAAATATCCGTTAGATATTTTGCACCTTAGAAAAATTTTATTAGGCATCCATTTCATCAACTGAGCATTGAAACTGTTAAGTAGACTGTAGTGTCTCTTTATACTTAAGTTCTTTTCACTAAGCTAAACACTCTGCTCCAGTTGCTCTAGTTTCCTTTCTTTTTCTCTGAACACTTTTCTTGGACCTTTGTACTGACAAAAATTAGGTGGTTACTTTTTAAAAACACAGTTATTTTCAGAGATAAGATAACATGAAGTTCACTGACTTTCTTTTTTTTAAGTTTTTGAAGACAGGGTTCTCTGTAATTTTGGAGCCTAACCTGAAACTAGCTTTTGTAGACCAGGCTGGCCTTGAATTCAGAGATCTGCCTACCTCTGCTTCCCGAGTGCTGGGATTAAAGGTGTGCACCACCACTGCCCAGCCACTGACAATTTTTACTGAGGCATAAATAGCTTTGAAACAACCAAAAGGAAAAATTGCCTTTGAGAGTTGCTTGCTTTCTTGTGTTTTCTCATTTGTACTGTGTGTGGATGTGTCTATCTATCTACCTATCTATCCATCTACCTACCTATCCTCTGTCTGCCTGTCTGTCTATCTACCTACCTACCTACCTATCCTCTATCTATCTCTCTCTAAAAAGAAAGGCGACTGTGTGGAAAGAAGAAGGGGTCAAAAGAAAGGACTAGGAAGAACAAAAGTGAAGGTTTGCTTGTTCATAAAGGAAGAGAGAAGATGGGGAGAAGGTGTAGACAGAAGTTTCTGTCCTGCCCAGTCCCACAGCCATTCAGTCCCAAATAAGCACACAGAGGCTTATATTAATTACAAACTGTTTGGCCTATTAGCTTAGGCTTATTACTAACTAGTTCTTATGACTTAAATTCACCCATATTTTTTGTCTATGTTTAGACATGTGGCTTGGTACCTTTTCTCAGTAAGGCATTCTTATCTTGCTTCCTCTGCATCTGGATGATGACTGTGTCTCTGCCTTTCCTCTTCCCAGAATTCTCATAGTCTTGTTGCCCCATCTACAGTTGCTACCTGGCTACTGGCCAGTAAGCATTTTATTAAACCAATATGGGTGACAAATCTTTACAGTGTACAAGAGCATTATCCTACAGCAAGAAGGGAGAAATGTCACAACCTAAAACATATTTAAGGACAGTGGTGGCGCACCCCTTTAATCCCAGCACTCAGGAAGCAGAGGCAGGTGGATCTCTGTGAGTTGGAGGCCAGCCTGGTCTACAAGAGCTAGTTCCAGGACTGGCTCCAAAGCTGCAGAGAAACCCTGTCTCAAAAAACAAAACAACAAAATCCCCATATTTAAATTTACTGGAGTTTAATTTGTAATTGGTAGAATAGAATAGAACATAGCCTCACAATGTTACAGGTGATGAAACAGATCTATGAAGGAAACATTTGGGAAGAGAGCAATTTTTTTTTAGATTCTTTTGTTTCCCTCAATTATTTCCTCCCTCTACAGTGGAAATCCTGAAGATTGTTTGACCATTTATTAAATCAAATCCATGCACAATGATTACAAGACAGAAGAAGTCCAGGTCTCGTGGGTTTGCCTTTATAAGCACCAGAAGATCATATTTTATAGCCATGGTCTGGGAGCCCTAGGTATGGACCTGGCCAGTATTTAATAAAGTTTGCTTCAAATTTGCCTCAAATTGTGGTAGTGTTCTTATTCTCACCCAGTTGGAATTAAAACTAATCCTCCTGTTTTTAGTTCCTAAGTGCTGTGTAATTTCTACATTTAATTAGCCACCAGGGTCCTATGATCACTTGCTGTCGGACAATGGTTTGTATTCTGTCAATTATATTTTAAATAAATGCTGAATGGCCAGTAGCCAGGCAGGAAGTATAGGTGGGACAACCAGACAGGAAGTAGAGATGAGTCAATGAGAACAGGAGAATTCTGGGAAGAAGGAAGCTTGGTTGGCAGTCCTGTCCCAACCACAGAAGAAGCAAGATGTGACTGCCCCACCACCTAAGGTACCGAGCCACATGGCTAACACAGATAAGAATAATGGGCTAATATAAGTAGTAAGAGTTAATAAAAAGCCTGAGATACTGGGCCAATTAATTTGTAGACCTCTGTGTGATTTCTTTGGGACTTAACGAGTGTGGTAACCAGGCAGGACAGAAAACTCAGACAACAATCACTGACTACTCAGTAAACTGAAAACTGCTAAAAGATAGTTTTCAAGTTGTCTTTCAGTCCTAACTTCTTTGTTTTAGTCTTATTTCAGGTGTTTTAAATAATATTTTAGTTAATTAAGCAATTGGTTGACTATTTTATTTTGTGTACACATGTCCATGAGGCATGTTTGCCACAGAGAGCATAAGGAGGTCAGAAGATAACTTGCAGAAATCAGTTCTCTCCTTCCACTATGTGGGTTCTAGGGATCAAACCCAGGCCTTGTAGCAACAGAATCTATCTGCTTAGCTATCTGACTGGTCCTTATCTCAACTCTTTCCTCCCTCTTTCTTTCTTTCTTTCTTTCTTTCTTTCTTTCTTTCTTTCTTCTTTCTTTCTTTCTTCCTTCCTTCCTTTTTTCTTTCCCTCCCTCCCTCTCTCCCTCTTTCCCTTCTTTCTTTCTTCTTTTTTTACTTTTTTTTTTGACACAGGGTATCTCTGTATTGCCCTGGAACTCACTTTGTACACCAGGCTGGCCTTGAATTCACAGAAATCCTCCTGCCTCTCCCTCCTGAGTGCTGGGATTAAAGGCATGTGCTACCACTTCCCAGCTCTCAATTTTTAATGTCACTTTCATTTCTCAGTGGCTTTGCTATCAGTGAAAGACAAATATAGAATGATAAAACTTATTTTTTCTATTCTGTTCAGGGAATTATTTACATTTTATTAACAGGCACCTGTATGCAAAAGTCTTGAAAACTCAAGTCTCTGTTTTCAGTCTGACCTTTCTTTCTAATTTTCATTTTATAGTCATGTTTCTAGCTGCCCTTTAAATGTCTTTTCAAAGTTCTAATGATCAGAGTGTGGATGTAGTTCTGTGGAAGACTGCTAGTCTAGCATAACTCCAGGACAAACCAAAAGAAAGAAAATTTTTTATAGACCACTGAAATGTCACCTCCCCACAAAGAACTTGATGTTCTACTTGAATCCCATACCTTCCTTTTCCTTTTTTCCTCATATTCTAAAAACTGTACCTCCTAAAGTCCTGCAGATCCTCCCTGCCCTCGAGTTACACTGCTAAGGCCTTAATCCATTAGACCATTTCTCATCAAGACTAAACAGGAGCTTCTAAATGCTCTTTCTGTTTCATTGGCTGTCATTCCAGTCTGTAGTTAATTACGTCAATCACCTGTTGATGAAGTTATTGTCAAGTGTCAGTAGTAAAGAGCTGGTGCTATTGTCTCAGAGGACTGAAGCTGAAGTCCCAGCATGGGAGTTAACCCATATACAAATAATTAAAAATAAAATAAAATCTTAAAATATGTTTCTTTACCAGCTTCTCATTATCTTCAGGATAAAATAGCAGGTACAGACATGGTATGTAAATCCTTAGTGAGCTGTTTCTTTTCTACTTTTCTAACCTATCTGTACTTCATTCTTTAAACATACTGCATCCCAGTCATACAGAACTAACTGCTATTCTTCAAGTAAGTCACGTTCTCTTCCTTTTGATCCTACTTTAGTCTGAAATAATTTTTTTTGCTCCACCTTAAATTTACCTTCAGGGCAAGTTATCTCCAAGACCCACATCCTATTTCCTCTTTCTACAGACTTTCCTGACTTTTTCTTAAAGATTTATTTAATTTTTATTTATGTGTGTGTGTGTCCTTGTGTGTATATAAATAATGGTGCCTTCAAAGGCCACAAGAGGGCTCCAATCCCATGGAGCCAAAGTTATAGGTGCTTGTGAGCTACCCAACGTGGGTTCTGGGAATTGAATTCTGGGCCTCGGCAAGAGTAATAAGTACTCTTAACTGTTAAGCCATCTCTCCAGCCCCTTTAGGCAGAATTTTATATAAATATGTACTATAGGGAATCTATTAATATAGTATTTTAATTATCAATCACTACATAACATAGTATCCCCAAATCTGGGGATTTAATACAAACATAAGCAAGTATCTCTCACTTTCTACAGACCATAAATTTGAATCTGAGAGATACTCAGTTGAACAAGTGTGGTCAGTCTGAGGCCAGCCAGGACCACAGCCATCATCTCCGACTTACTCACATTGCTGGATTAGTGATGAAAGCCTTGGCTCCTTCCCTAATGGGCCTTTCTCCAGAGCAGCTTGAGATTTCTCATGAGTTGACTGCTGGCAAACAACCCAACACACAGAGCACCAGCCGCAAGTCCTTTCCAACCTTCCCTTGAGAAACACCCAGCTGAACTTCTGCTGCGCTCTTGTTCACATCACTGACCCTGACTCATTGTGAGAGAAGACTACGTAAGTACTAGAATAACAGTGTGAGACAGGAGCCATGTTGGACACTGGTTCTCACATGCAGAACAACTTCCATTTTACATCATACTTTACTAGCTTATGAATGAAAAATAAGACTATGTTTTAAAATGACAAATAATTGTATGCATTTATTAGACTCAGTATTAAAGATGCATTATAGAATGAGTAAACCAAATGAATTAATAAATCTGCCATTTGACCTATTGATAATTATTCTGCAGTGCTAACATTTAAAAATCTGTCTTAGCAGCTGGGAGGTGGTGGCACACACCTTTATTTTCAGCACTTGGGAGGCAGAGGCAGGTAGGCCTCTGGGTTCAAAGGACAAAGTGAGTTTCAGGGCAGCCAGGGCTACATAGAGAAACCCAGTCCTGGAAAACAAAATCTACCTTAGCAAGTTTAAGACAAACACTATTAACTTTTGTTACTACGCTGTACTAAACAGATCTCAGATCTTACACCTTTTTTGTTTGTTTGTTTTTTCAAGACAGGGTTTCTCTGTGTAACAGCCCTAGCTGTCCTGGAACTAGCTCTTGTAGACCAAGCTGGCCTTGAACTCATAGAGATTCACCTGCCTTTGCCTTCCAAATGCTGGGATTAAGGGTGTGTGCCATTACTCACATCTTACACTTTTTATCTAAAACCGTGCCCTCGGACCAAGCCTCTAGACACCACCATTCTCCTCCACTAGTATTTTGAGTTTTAGTATAGGATTTTACACATGACTGAGCTCATGTTTTACCGTTCTGTGTCCAGCTTATTTCAATTAGCCTAACATCCTCCAAGTTCACCCGTGTCATTGCAAATGGCAGCATTTTACTTTTTAAAAGCTATTATTTCATTGGATACATGTAGCACATTTTTGCTCTCTGTTCATCTTTTGGATATTTAGGTTAATTCCAGTGAACACAGGAGAGCAAAAGCCTATTTAACTAACTGCTTCCAGTTTCTTTAGATGTGTTTCCCAATTGGATTTCTGGGTGATATGTTAACTCTCCTTTTAATATCTTGAGGCACATCCATGAGATTTTTTATATAGGCAATACCAATCTACATTCCTGCCACCAATGCACAAATGCTCTCTTTTCTTTCTTATTTTTAAAACTTCATTTATTTTAGAATCTTCATACAACTATATATTATATGTTGAGCATAATTCCCCATACCTCGTCTCTTTTTTTAATTATCCCACAATGCGATTTTTCTTTTTCTGTTTTTACCAACACTTACTACTTTTCATCTTGATTTTTTTTTTTGCAGTGCTGTGGATTAAACCCAGGGACCTATATCCACTAAGCAAGAGGCTCTACCACCGAACTCTTCTCAGTGCTCTTAGCACTCAGCTTCTTGTTAGGTTTTGGTTTTAGAGACAGGGTTTCACCACACAGTAAGGTAAGATCCTGGACTCAATGCAGAATCTAGGCTGACCTTGAACTTGTTGAAACCCTCCTGCCTCAAATTCCTGCTGGGATTATAACTCCTAGCTCAGCTAGTCTTGTTTTGATCATAACCATTCTAACAGGTACAAGACGGTATTTCACTGTAGTCTCATTCTGCATTTCATTGATAATTATGACTGTTGAGTGTTTTCTCAAATACTTGTTAGCCATCTGCACCTTTTCTCATGAGAAATACATAATCAACTTTGTTGCACATCTTTAATGTGGGCTTTTATTTTATTGTTATAGAGATGTTTAAGTTCCTTGTATAATGTAGATAATAAATCTTATTTATTTTTGTTTAATGAGACAGAGTCTAATGTAGTTCAAGCTGGTATCAAACTTTTATATAACTGAGGATGAGCTTGAACTCCATCCAGATCCTTGTGCCTCCTCCTTCAGAGTGAGGGATGACGAGTGTGAGCCACTGGGCTACACCTAGGCACAGTCACTTTTCATACTCAAATTATGGTGGCTTAAGTTCCATGACTCATTTCCTACAAAGAATAACTTCTCCCTCCCCCTGAATTTCAGGTAATACCCAAAATAGAACTATTGTGTTTTGAGAAACAGTTCCTCCAGTTTTTCTGCCCCAGATTTCTGGATTTGCCACAGTTCTGTTTCCCACCCACTGCCCTGTAATGATGAGCATCATCATTGCTTCTGCAACTGACTTTGGGAAGTGATTGACACTCCTGCAGAGAAGTCACACAAACACAAGAGCACACCTGAGGTCAGGCTGTGACCAAGTTATCAAACTTTTGCATGTAAGAAGCAGATATGGCAATTCATACAGCCATTACCAATGTCTGTTCTAAGAGGTTCACAGTCTAAACTCACTCTCAGAATGGCACACACTGGTCCTCCAGAAATTCTACAAACATCAGATAATATCCCTGTCCTAAGTTCTACAAAGGGCAAAGTTCAGGACAGTCAGTCACCAGTCCAATTCCTTTTAAAGTCTGGGAAATTTCCATGGGTGGGTCTTGCTATCCATTTCCTGGAGCTCTGACCAAGAGTCATCCATTCCTCATTCATAGCCTTTCTTCCAGTTCTGGCTGGAGGAGTTTACATCTCATAGTATTTATCTTCATCCCACATCCACAACTCATACCAAAAGCATTCTTTTCAATTCTACACAGATGTCTAGCAAGCCAGAAACACAGAACAACCTGAATCCAAGTGAAGACACTTAAACGTAGAAACAAATCAACAGAAGCAGAGCATGACTGAGAACCACTCTTAGTATGAAAGGCATATTTGCTTCACTTTAACTGTTTCAGGCCTTCACCTTGAATTAGACACAGTTAATTGCTTTATATTTATGTAATTCAAGGGGCTACTTCAGGCTATTTCCTAGGAATAAAGTAGAATTAGAGCCAAACGATAAATAATCTTTCACCCTTTGAGAAGTTAAGTGTTTCTAATTGATTAACTCATCAAAGTTAAAAATAATATAATCCTGGCTTTGGCTAACTTGCCTGTAATATCACCTGCCATAATTACTTGCTTGAAAGCCTGTCTCCTCTTCATTAGAGCCTGGAAGTTAGACAGCAAGAACAGAGCTAGATGAGATATGAAGAAAATCAATGGTGCCTAATGATAGAAAATAATGTCAAGCACGTTTTCATGTGAGAATAGCAGACTGGTGAGATGAGAGATTTTGGATTAAAGCAGACATGGGTCTGCTACACCATCCATGGATGGATGGATGACGCTTTCTCCAGAAGACATAGGTTTGCGAGTGAAAATTTAAGTGCTAGACATAGGATATCTTCAAAGAAGTCCCCAGTGGCCCCCAAACAAACAAAATAATTTTCATTATTTTTGGATGCTTCCATAATTAGATGGTCAGACCTTATTACTGAAGACAAAACACATTTGGTTTAGAACATAGAGAAATAGAGCTAGAACTGGCTTGACTACTGCTTCCCTGTAGGCTGACTTCTGGAAAGTGTTATGGAGGCTGTGTGTGTGTGTGTGTGTGTGTGTGTGTGTGTGTGTGTGTAGTCATGAGTCATGTAAAACCTCCAGAGTCTGACCTCCAGGCTCTCTAATGAAGAACAGGCATACTTTTAAATAAGTAATAACACAGATGATATTACAGAAAAGTTGGCTAAACTGAATTCTGAATGCTATAGTGCACCTTCCATACAAGATGTGTCCATGAAGGTTACGGAAATTAAAAAAAAATTGATTGGATTTGAGGCCTGTTTTACAGGACAGAGTTCATGCCTGGTAGAGTAAATCTGCTCAAGCCTGTGGCTGAGGAAGTCATAGGCCCTAAGGGGAGATCGACTGCTGTTTTGCTAAACTGACTTCCTTGTTAATATTGATGCTTATCCCCACAGATTAGTGCTGTTCTCAACCTTGGTTGTGGTGACTTCTTTTTGTAGTGGGCATCAGTCAACACGGAGACTCTTAACTGGTCAAGTACTAAGAACTCTTGAGTTCTTAGGCCTAAATAGGACATTTGTATCAACCTCCCCAAAGTTCTGGGAACACTGCAGTAAAGGAGGTTGTAAAAACCTGTCTTAGTTACTTTCTTTTCTTTTTGAAAAGACATCAAGATCATGACTGAGGCAACTTACAGGAAGAAGAGTTTACTGGGGGCTTATAGTTTCAGAGGGTGAGTCCAGGACCACCATGGTGGGAAATACGGCAGCAGGCAGACAGGGCACTGGAGCAATAGCTTAGAGCTTACATTTGATCCACAAGTGTGAGGCAGAGAGAGTTAACCAGGAGTGGCCTCAAAGCCCATCTCAGGTGACACACCTCCTTCAACACACACAAATGGTTTATAATACTATATTAAAGCAAATGAGTAGGGTTGGAGAGACTCAGCAGCCCATCAAAACTGCTGTGCTTCAAAAGGACCCAAGTTTACTTTCCATCACCCATATAGGGTGGTTCACAAATACAGCTTCAGGTGATCTGACACCATTTTCTGGTGCCTTTGGGCACCAATACATATATATTACACCAATACATATACACCAATATATAAGTGGCATATATATAATTTTAACAAGGGAATATAACAAGTGGCATATATACATACATATATATACATACATATATATATATCTCCTTAACAAGGAAAAATATTGTGTAGAAGTGTATCATAAAGCACAACTGAGTCAAGCTCAATCCAATGGAACAATCATATCTACTACAAGCCTGTGGGGCTAGCTAGCAATGCAAAGGGAAGAAATAATGGAACCAGTCTGAAAACATCTGTAAACAGATTTCCTGTCCCGACCTCCTAGTCCTAAATAACCGACTCAGAGGCTAAATATGAATTACAAATGTTCAGCTGATAGCTTAGGCTTGTTGCTAGCTGACTCTTACACTTAAATTAACCCATATTTCTATTTATGCTTTGCCACATGACTCGTGGTTTGTTATCTCATTTTTTTTTACACGTCCTGCTTGCTTGGCAGCTGATCAGCATTTCTCTCTCATTCTGCCCTCCTTCTTCCCATCATTCTCAGTTTGGCTTTCCCACCTAACTTCCTGCCAAGCTACCAACTGTCAGCCTTTCATCAACCAATGAGAATAGTACATATTCATAGTGTAGAAAAGGGTTGTTCCACAAGAAACATTCACAAGCTGATAGGATTCACAACTTCTCTGGCTAAAGTGGTTAATCTGCACTTGAGTGGCATGAGAAGAATGACCTCCCAAAGGACTGTTCCTAAAGGAACAATGATTCCTATATTAACACTGAGACAAAACACAAAATGTATAAGAGAGAAGCAGTCCCCCCACCACACGTGTCCTGCACTTATTGTCCCCCCCCCATAGAAATGGTCAGTTCCCAATTTCCTGTATATCTTCTCAGAAGAGAGTCTTTTTCTACCTATTGCTTATTGCTCATTCATGCAATTTAAAAAATATAGTGTCATTATTCTTTGTAAGGTCTTTCATATTGTTGTTTGTTTTTTGAGAGTTTCTCTGTGTAACAGCCCTGGCTGTCCTGGAACTTGCTTTTGTAAACCAGGCTGACCTTGAACTCACAGAGATTCCGGTCTCTGCCTCCCAAGTGCTGGGATTAAAGGTGTGCCACCATCACCCAGCAGCATATTGTTCTTAAAATATATATTTGAGATTTTCGTGTCTATATAGAACAGCTTTAGTTAGTTTTATTAAGTTAAGGTATTCCTGCATTTGTTTATTTAAAGATTTACTGTATTTCATGTGCATTGGTGTGAAGGTGTTAGATCCCCTGAAACCGGAGTTACAGGCAGTTGTAAAACGCCTTGTGGGTGCTGGGAATTGAACCCAGTTTCTCTGGAGTCGCAGCCATTGCTCTTAACCATTGAGTCATCTCTCCAGGCTAGTTCTTGTGTCAGCTTGTTATAAGCTAGAGTCATCTGAGAGGAGAAAGCCTCAATTGAGAAAAATGTCTCCATAGGACCAGGTTGTAGGCAGGTAAGCATGTAGATAGGGCACTTTCTTAATTTAGTGATTGATGGTAGAGGGTCCATTGTGGGGGAGGTTACAGTGGAGCCTCGTGGTCCTGGGTTCTATAAGAAAGCATGCTGAACCAACCAAGAGAAGTAAGGACTCTGCATCAGTTCCTGCCTCCAGATTCCTATCCTGTTTGAGTTCCTGCCCTGACTTCTTCCAATGATGAACAGTAAAAGAAGTCTAAGCCTTAAAAATAAACCCTTTCCTCCCCAAGTTGTTTTTAGTCATAGTGTTTCAACACAGTAAGAGTCACCCTAAGTAAAATAAAAATTGGTTCACAGAGTATTACTGTGACAGGGCCTGATCAAGTTGTTTTGGGGGAGGGATTGTAGAAGGACTTGGGAACTTTGGGTCAAAAAAGCCATTGAGTTTTCATAGCTTGGTACACTGACATGAGAACATGGAAGATTAGAGGATAATGCTGAGAATAGTGCAGATGGTGGAGTCCTGGCCCCTGAGGGAAGCAAAGACTATTGGGGCTGTTCGATATTCTGAATGAGAGTCTGTGGTTCTGGGTGGCTGGGGTTGAAGAATCAGCTGTCATGAATGAAAGACTAGCATGACTGAAGTAAAACCTTTGCTTTACTGGGACAATTGATGCTGATTAGCTGGGGAGCTGAGAAATTAATGGTGACTAAGAAGAGACCAGCGTCATTGAGGCGAAATCCTTTGGGAAGTATTTCCTCGGGGTCAACACACAGAAACTGTGTTCCAGAGGTGACTGAGGTTGAACTTCATGCTGTAGCTGAATTTGGGAAAGTCTCCCGGATGGTACTGGTTTTGAAGGCATGAAGGAGTCATGAAGAGCAGCTAAGGTCTGGCACTGTGAGAGGCCAGGCGAGGTATCGGTGAAGGTATGAGCTCAATAGCAGTGGAAATCCCAGTACTGAAGGGGCCATGCAGAGTTGAGGTTTGGATCCATAAAGAGAGCCCAGAAGGCTCCATGAATTTACATTATTGGTGAAAGTACAGCCCAATTGCAGCAGGAGACCGAAACACTTTGGTGGTACCAGAGTCATGGGATGACCACCACGGCCAGCAGGAGCTGTGGAGAGGAATGGGCCTGAGTCTACGAGAAAAGCTGTGTATAGTGTGGCAAGCCTGTCTGAGGACCCACAGAGGACCATGAGCAAACCCTAGACACTGGACACTAAGTTGCCCAATGTACTGCTGCAGTTGGTTTTGTTTCGTTTAGACTGTGATTGTGCCCTGTTCTTGCCTCTTGCAATAAAAAAAAAGTACTTAATTTTTTTTTTCTGGAATCCACAGTTAAGAGACTGAACTCTTAAAGAGATTTTGGAGTTTTATAGAGATTTTGTATTTTAAAAGAGACTGGATATTTTAAAGATTGATTTTTATTGTGTTCAAACTTACAAAGTTTGGGACTTTTAAGTTTGTAGTATGTTTTAGATTGTGATATTTATTAATATGAGATTTAGGTTATTGTCAAAGACTGTTCTATTGGTGTGTCAAGTGGACCAGGGATCAATTGTCCCTTTCCCCCACCAAGTTGCTTCGGTCATGGTGTTTCAGCACAGTAAGAGTGACCCTAAGTACAACACCATCTATGCAGCACTCCTTTGCATTAATGTTGTTTATGGATGGTTGGACCCCAAAATTTGCTAATTTCAATGCTGTAATAGTTATTATTCTATGGATTAGAATATTTTCATAGTAAAAGAAGAGTAATTGTGGGGTTAGTAATATTCTGCTTCAAATTCAGATAGTAAGACTGTGAGAAAGAAAATTATTGACTTATATAAGGGAATACTAAAAGTTATAAACCAAACTGGGTGTTGTAGCATATGCCTGCAACCCCAGTGTTCAGGAGACAGCCTGGGGCTGGAGGCTGGAGATTGGGGCCAGACTATAGTAATACAGTGAGATTATGTCTCAAAAAAAAAGTACTAAGCATTAACTATATTCACTGTGCCTGAAATACATTTCCCCAAACAACTATTAAAAGGATAAAAACCAAAGTCTCTCTCAACCCGCATCAGCAGAGTGTTTTAGAAGGATGTGCAGAAAGGCCTCTCCACCCATGTCGTCAGACTGTTCTAGAAGGGTGTGCAGAAAGGCCTCTCCACCCGTGTCATCAGACTGTTCTAGAAGGGTGTGCAGAAAGGCCTCTCCACCCGTGTCGTCAGACTGTTCTAGAAGGGTGTGCAGAAAGGCCTCTCCACCCGTGTCATCAGACTGTTCTAGAAGGGTGTGCAGAAAGGCCTCTCATCAGTGTCCACGAGTCTACAGAGGATCTTTGTCACAGCCATCACAGCAGCTACCAGCCAGGCCTTGGCTTGGCACTAAAAACACCCCCCAGAGAGCTAGGACCTAAAAATACAGACATACAAGTGTCCATTTGTTGCACAATAATTTATCAAAAGACTTTGGGCCATACAAGTGGGGAACACATTTCCTTTTGTCCTGCCCAGTGACATTTATTCAGTTTTATTTTGAAATACTTAAAAACTTAGAAAACTTTCAAGAATAGCAAAAAGAACTTCAATTTTTCCTTTATCCAGATCCACTATTTGAAATGTCACTGAGTAACCTCACCAATGGCTGCGGGACCAGACTGAACAGAAACCCCTGGCAACATGAAGAGGCCAGAATATGGCATCAGATCCCCTGGAACTAGAGTTACAGGCCATTGTGAGCCATGCAGATGCTAGGAATCTAGCCCATGTCCTCTGGAAGAGCAGCCAGGGCTTTTAACTGCTAAGTTTTCTCTCCAGTCCCCGAGATTTACTTTTTTAGCAACGCCCTTTCTCTGAACTATCATGCATTCTGACCATATACAAAAGCTTTGGTTGGTCAGAGACTTTCCTCGTCTCCTTCCTTTTCTTCCCCTTCTCTTCCTCTCTCTGTCTCTCCCTCCATTCCCCCACATCTGTGGCACATGGTAGATACATGTGGGTGAGTATGTCTGTGTGTTGGTTATCTCTCTTAATCTTCATCATATATGTATGTATACATATACATACATACACACAGACACACATATATGTTTTGAGCAAGGATCTCATATGGTACAGGCTGGCATCATTCAATAATCAGGAATGATGTTCAGTTTTCAATCCTCCTGCATCTACTTCCTGACTGTTAGGATAACAGGCACTCACCACCATGATCAGTTTGTGTGATATGGAGATCTAACCCAGGGCTTTGTGAACACTAAACAAGCACTCTTCCAGCTGAGACACACCCAGTCCATATCCATTGTATTTTTTTAAGGCAGAATCTCTCAATGATCCTGGAGCTCATCCTTTTTGTCTACACAGTCTGGCCAGTAATCCTCCACTTCTATTCCCAGGACTGAGATTACAGGCTTGTGTTGCCACATCCTAAGCCTGTTTTTTAGATGGGTACTTGGGATCATAACACAGGTCCTCATATTTGTGTAGCAAGTACTGTAATCACTGAACCATCTTCTCAACCCCCAGAATCAGTTCTTTTTTTCTTTTGCTTATAAACACAAGCCAGTAAAAGTAGATTTTAAAAAATTAATCTGTTTTCAGAAATGGTCACCTGTAGTTGGAGGCAGTTCATTCATTCCTGGCTGCTCAGACCCGAAATAATCACACAGAACTATATTATTTGCAATATTATTTGGCCGATAGCTTAAGTGTACTGCTAACTAGCTCGTATATCTTAAATTAACCCATTTCTTTTATTTTATATTTTACCATGAGGCTTGTGGCCTACCTACCAGGAAGGTTCCAGCTGGCTGCTCATGTCTTTCTTTTCTGGCGGCTACGTGGCATCTCACTGACTCCATCTATTTTCTCCCAGCATTCAATTTAGTTTTCCTGCCTAGCTATATTCTGCCCTATCACAGGCCAAAGCAGTTTCTTATCCATTAAACAGTAAAAGCAACACATATACATAAGGACTTCCCATACCATTTCCCCTTTTCTGTCTAAATGAAAAGGAAGGCTTTAACTTTAACATAGTAAAATTACATATAACAAAACAGGTATCAAGCAAGAATTAGTTATAATATTTATATCTATTTTATCTTTTACAATAACTAAGGAAAATTATAACCATAACTATCTATTCTCAACTTCACCAAAGACCCCAGAATATAATATTACCTAAGTAAACAGAAAGTGTATTGTAAGCAACTTCCAAAACTCTAGAATTGACAGAGACATCTCACTGCCTGGACAATCATCCAAAGTTCTTCTGTAACATTGGGGCATCTTTGGGCCACCCTACAGGCCCAAAGTATCCAGCAGACTTAGCAGGAAATTTCAAAGAAAGTTCCGCCTATATTAACAGTTTATCAGTCACTTTATTCTGTGTCCTGCAGAATGTCTGGCAGGACTCTTTCATGATGCAGGAACCCCAAAAGATGGTCTCACCTTTAGGCAAGTTCAGCAGTCATTTTTCAATTCATGCCCAACTTGGGGCTGACTAAATCCATGTAAAACCTGAGAAATCTTGGAAAGGAATCCTAGACACAAAAGAACAGAGTTAAGCACGGCTTTTTGGTAACAGCATTTTCTCGGGTGGGCTCTGTTTGCTAGAAGCAAGCAGAGGCATGATTCGTTTAAGAGAGGTCTTCCTCATTCAGCAGCTGCAAACAACAACAAAAAATGCAGTTTTAAAATGGCGGCTTCCTGGGTCGTGCTGCCTGCATGAATTCTTGCTCTTTCAGGAGGCCAAGCACTTTAATGGGTTTTATGGGCAACATGATGCAAGTTACTTGGTGGCAGCATGGGCCAACTGGTTACCAGAGTTGAGGTAGTAAGCATGGCTTCCACCCAGCAGTCTCAGAGGCAGTGAATGGACCTCTGCCATGTTGGACTGAGTGAAGCCAAAAGGGAAAGCAGCCTTAGTCCCAGTAATGCTGCTTCATATTTTAAGACGCAGTCCTGGTCAGAAAAGGATTACAGATATGCAATAAAGACAGATTCAGATAAAAAAATTCTTTAAAGAGACAGAGTACAAACAGTTATAGATAAAAGGGATAAAGAAAAATATGCCACGTAAAGATGAAATATACACAGAGAGTCTGGATTATGTATATTATTGTGTTTTCTTTGAATTTTTTGACTGTGAAAGAGCTAAGTACAGAGAGACATTTCATTGTATGGGCTGCTAAGCTAAACCAACATATATATTTTAAAGGTACCTTGACTTCAAAATTTGGGGTCTAAGGATTTGTTGCTTTTTAAATGAGGTTCTATGGGTTCCTTCCAGACTAATGTGCTTTGATGGACCAATACCCCAAAAGGTTGCCATGAACACCCCCAAAAACTACTTCTCCCAACAAAAAGAAGGAAACAGTTTAGAGATATGCCCAAATTCTCAAATATTGTTTATAAATGTTTGTTTACATTTAAAGGGGATATGATATAGAGATGGATACTTTGCATTAGTATGGATCTTGGTTTATTGATACAAATTTAAGGTCAATTTTGTTATATGTATATTTCTGCTCTTGATTAAGGTATTGTGTTTGTGCAGCTCATTTAAGAATATAATATATAATTAAGAAATATAGATTTTAGATAGTCATCTATAATAGTCAAGCTTGTAGTCATGTTAGTTAGGTTTTCTAGATGTACAAAGACATATTTCAGATGGATAGTTATTCTTTAAGCTTCTCAAAGACTAACAGAATATGGCATTTAAAATGTTTTAAGAACTTCGACTTTTCATGACAATGAAACATATCTGCTCCTGGCAGCACCAATTACTTCAAGAGGATGACTGCTGAACTTGCCTAAAGGTAAGACCATCTTTCAGGGTTCCTGCTTCATAAAAGAGTCTGCCAGACATTCTGCAGGATACAGAAGACTGATAAACTGCCAATATAGGCAGAACTGTCTTTGAAATTTCCTGCTACACGGAAGAGTCTGCTGGGTACCATGGGCCAGTAGGCTGAAGATGGATGCTCCAATGTTACAGAAGAACTTTGGGAGACTGTCCAGGCAGTGAGATGCTTCTGTCAGTTCTAGAGTTTTGGAAGTTGCTTACAATGCACCTTCTGTTTACTTAGGTAATATTATATTCTGGGGTCTTTGATGGAGTTGAAGAAAAGATAGTTATAGTTTTCTTTAGTTATGATAAAAGATAAAGTACATATAAATATTATAACTATAAGTCTTGCTTGATACCTGTTTTGTTATATGTAATTTTACTATGTTAAAATTAAAACCTTCTTTTTTATTTAAACAGAAAAAGGGGAATGGTGTGGGAAATCCTTATGTATATGTGTTGTTTTTATTGGTTAATGAATAAAGCTGTTTCAGTCAGTGGCTTAGCAGAATAGAGCTAGGCAGAAAAACTAAATTGAATGCTGGAAGAGAGAAAGCAGAGTCAGTGAGACACCATGTAGCCACTGCCAGAGGAGACATGTGTTGGAACTTTGCCTGTAGGCCATGACCTCATGGTGATGCGCAGATTAGTAGAAATAGGTTAATTTAAAATATAAGAGTTATCTAAAGATATGCATAAGCTAATAGGCCAAACAGTGTTGTAATTAATATAGTTTCTGAATGACTATTTAGGTCAGAGCAGCCTGGGAACGAACAAGCAAGCAGCCTCCCCCGACAGTCACATTTTGGAATTATGTGCCTAGTAAGCACACCTTTCCCACCACTCATAGTAGCCATGCTTTATCAATAAACCTCTGCAGTTTAGTCTGAAACCCTTTTTATGCTCCCAGAAGTCCCCATTCTGGAGAAGCAGAGCAGCCTTTCTGTAGTAGCATGTCTCCAGGAAAGGGGACTGTCTTAGTCAGAAGTTATTTAAACGCCTTTGCTCCAAACTTGCTCCACCTGAATGTTAACAGTCACAAAATACAATCTGTCTTGAGCACAACTCATCATGCCTGATTGATTTTAAGGTTTGCTACCAACAGGGAGTAATGACCAGTGCTCTTTGTTATTCTTGACAGTCTGTTCCTATTACCTGTGTTAATTATTAGCAGGAGCTCACACATATACCAAAACAGACTGGTATCTTTAGAATGACATTCAGATGGTACATCATATCTCATTGAAGCATAATCTTAGTGAAAGGGTCCCTATACGCAAATTGAAAGCCCCTACTCATGTCACTCGCTTGCTGTTACTCCCTTGCTTGCCTCATCTCATTATGTTGTAAGCAGTTGATTTTCTCAGTCACTCATGACACAAACATTAACTTTGACTTTACCTTTGCATAAACAAAAACTTTAATCATTTAACAATATCAGTGGCCTAAGGTGTGGCTCAGTGGAAAAGCACTTACCTAGTATGTTCAAATCCAAATCCCTAGGCTTGATCCCTGCTGGGGGATAATGCTCTTGTCAGCTGGTAAGATCTGTCGCTCATATTGGTTTAATAAAATGCTGATTAGCCAGTAGCCAGGCAGAAGGTACAGGTGGGATGCCGGGCAGTGGTGGTGCATGCCTTTAATCACAGCACTCAGGAGGCAGAGGCACGAGAATCTCTGTGAGTTCGAGGCCAGCCTGATCTACAAGAGCTAGTTCCAGGACAGGCTCCAAAGCTACAGAGAAACTCTGTCTTGAACCCTCCCCCCAAAAAAAAGAAAGAAAGAAAAAGAAAACAAAAAAGAAAGTATAGGTGGGGCGGCCAAACTAGGAGACTTCTGGGAAGAAGAAAGACAGAGATGCAGTGGAGAGCCAGCCATAGAGGAAAGCAAGATGAGAATGCCTACTGAGAAAAGGCACCAAGTCCTATGTTGCTAAACATAGATAAGAATTATGGGTTAATTTAAGTTGTAAGAGCTAGTTAGTTAGTAATAAGTAATAAGACTGAGCAATAGCCAAACAGTTTATAATTAATATAACCCTCTGTGTGTTTCTTTGGGACTGAATGGCTGAGGGACTAGGAGTGACAGAACTTCTGTCTATAGAATTCCAGCACTGCAACAGAATAAAAATAAATGATAAATAAGTAAATCAATGAGCAAATATTTACCTGTCTACTGGGGGTTAAGAAGTGTGTAGGTGCTGGCAAAATAACAGAAAGCAGAAACAGAGCCCTTACAATGTTTATAATCTAGAGGTGACAGAGACCTTAATCAAGATGTTATATCCAGATCAACAAATTGTTACTAGTACTAGTAACTAGAAAGACAAACTTAAAGATCTTTTAAGGAGACTTAGAGTAAACAATTTTATCCTAAACAAATATGCTCCATAATTCTAATTAAATTTCTTAAAAGGCTGGAAGATCCTTCGTTTATCCCATTAATCTGTAAACAGCCTGTGAACTCACTGGCCTGCTTCCCCCCCATCACCCCAAAGATCTAATTCCTCTTTCAGAGAAAAACAAAGATTTTATTTTTTATATTCTCAATGCGTCAATTATTATTATTTTCAAAGTCAAATAGAAAATGAAAATCACCTAGAAAGATGTTCCAAAAAATAGAAGACTAGCATTTCTCAGAGAAACAGAAGAAGAAATACATTGGCTTTCCATTGCTACCAGAGAACAACAGATTTCCTGGGTGAATAATACAGATTCACTCTTACATTCGCCCAGATCAGAAATCTGACTTCACCAGGCTACAACCGAGGTGCTGGCAGGACTGAAGCCCTCTCTGGAGGCCAGAGGGAGCATCACTTTCCTTGCCCCTTTCTGGCTTCCAGAAAATACTTTCATTCTGTGGTTCATGGTCTCCTTTCTTCCACCTTCAAAGTCAGCTACTGGAGGTTGAATCCTCTGTCACAGCTCTCTGACCTACTCTGCTTCCCTCTTCTACTTTAAGAACTTGTGTGATTAAAAGTAGGCCTAGTCAGATAATCCAACATAATCTACTCAGCTCAACTTCTGCACCTTTAATTATATCAGCAGAATCTCTTTTTCCATATACTACAACATGTTTCTAGATTCAAGAGATTGCATGTGGACATCTTTGAGGAGTCATTAGCCTGTTAAGCACAGGGGAAAAGGAAAATACCCTGGGTGAGGATGAAACCAGAAGAGAAGCAATGAACTAAGTGGGCAAAGCAGTAAGTACAAGATAGTCTTTTTTTCTGTAGAGCACCAAATTGCTTACAGTGGTTAGTCTCCAGCAGTGAAATTATGAGTGCCTTCTCCTTTTCTTCCTTAATTCATTATTATTATCACCATCAGGATCTCACTATGTAGCTCTGACTGTCCTGGAACTCACTATGTAGACCAGGCTCTATGGTATCACACAGACAAGCTTGCCTCTGCTTCCCAAGTGCTGGGATTGAAGGTGTGCACCACTACGCCAAGCTCATTCTTTACATTTTTTTTTCTCCTTTGTTTTTCCAAGTTTTCTACATCTACAACAACATACTTTGGGACTGCTGATGTAGCTCAGTGGTAGAGCACTTGCCTAGGATGCACAAGGCTCTGGGTTCAAGCACCAACAACGCTCTCACTTTTTCTTTCTCATACATACAGAGTAAAACAAAGTGATAAAATATTTTTAAAAACCATACATGTGGTTACTTAGTAGATTATTCTTATTAGGAAATTATTGTTTGGGTGAAATATTATAATTTCCACAACTTATTATCAAAGGATTGGGAACATGGATGTGGTAGTAACTTTGAATCAGGGAGTTGCATATGTTTATCTTAATTGTATTACAATATGTAGTTGATGTTTTATATAATAAAAGATTATAAACATATTTTAAAATGCTAAACCTTTGTGACTAGAGATGCTAGATTGATTTAATATTACTGATATTCTCATTTTCTTTTTCAAAATTTTATTATTGTGTATGTGTATGCATGATATTTGTGTGTGTGTGTGTGTGTGTGTGTGTGTGTAACTAGAGGTTTCTCTCCTGCCTGCCAGTTCCCAAATAACCACTAAGACTTATTAATATTAATTAGAAACTGTTTGCTGATGGCTCAGGTTTCTTACTGGCTAGCTCTACATATTTAAATTAAGCCATTTCTATTAATCTGTGTATTTCCACATACCCCCATGGTTTATCAGTAATGTTCTGGTATCTTACTCCTCTGGCAGCTGCTGGTGGCTACCCAACTCTGCCTTCTTTCTCCCTCTCTCTCTGCTTGAATTTCCCACCTAGCAATATTCTGCCTGGCTATTGGCCAAATCAGCTTCTTTATTAACCACTGGTAATAAAACATATTGACAGCATACAGAAAGATATACCACATCGTGTGTGTGTGTGTGTGTGTGTATTTGCATATGCCATGGCATGCATGCAGAGTTCAAAGAACACTTTGTGGAGTTGTTTTTTCTTTCTGCCTTTCTGTGGGCTCTAAGGATTGAGTTTAGGCTGTCAAGCTTGTGTGGCAAATACATTTACCAGCTGTCTCAATTAGGGTTTATTGCTATGAATAGACACCATGACTGCAGCAACTTTTTTCTTTTCCTTTTTTCTTCCTTTCTCTCTCTTTTCTGTTTTTTGTTTGTTTGTTTGTTTGTTTTTGAGACAGAGTTCCTCTGTGTAACAGTCCTGGTTGCCCTGGAATGCTCTTTGTAGACTTGGCTTAGACTGGCTTCGAACTCACAGAGATCTGTCAAGTGCCTGGATAAAAGGCATGCACCACTATGCCTACTATCGAGGCTACTCTTATAAAGGAAAACATTTAATTAGGGCTAGCTTGTAGTTCAGAGGTTCATTCCATTATTGTCATGGTGAGAAGCATGGCAGCATTTAAGCAGACATGGTGCTGGAGAGGAAGCTCAGAATTCTGGAAGATGTTCATCAGGAAGAGAGGATGACACTGGGCCTGGCTTGAGTTTCTGAAACATCAAAGCCTGCCCTTAGTGACACAGTTCCTCTAGCAAGGTCAGATCTCCTAATAGTGCCACTCTGTGCACTTACGGGGGCTGCTTTCATTCAAATTACCACACCAGCCGAGCTGTCTTTCCAACCCCCATTTTCAAGAATAACCTCTGCTAGTTGTGGTGGTATACAATCCATAATCTTAGAACTCAAGAACTCAGAGGTAGGAGGATCCAGAGTCTAAGACCAGCCATGGTAAGGCATTATCTCAAAAACTAAAACAGAAAACCACTAACTTTCCCTACAGCACTGCAAAAAAATTGTCAAAACTTGACACTGGAGGCTGGGGGATTGAAGCCGTATGTTTAAAGCTGATCAGCTGTACCATTTGAGGACCAAGTACAAATGAATAGAACCCTTGTTAAAAAAATTAACAGAAAATGTCAAGACAGGAGTCCATTCATGTATCTGAGCACAGGCCCTACACAAACGTGAAACCCATCATTATCCAGAGTTTGTGAGGACTCCATAGATGGTCTCCCCACTCCGTATCAAGTCCTGAATGCTCAGTGCGCTGGGTGGTGACTGAGGAAGAGAGGTGTTCTGGAGTTATGAACCTCTTCAGCCCACACCAGCCTACCTTCTTAGGAATCCTTAAGGTATAGTAGCACTGAGAACCCCCTCAGTGAGACGTTGACGTTCTCCATGCCAGTGCTGTGCAGCAACAAAGAATACCTCGAAAACAAAAAGTCTAATGGACCTTAGTATGAATCACAAGGAATTACAAACAATTAAACTGCTTTTCAGAATGCCATAGTTTTCCAAAATAAATACCACACTTTAGAACATCTTTCAAAAATCACTAGTTATGACTACATACAAACAGGGCCTCAGATATTTTACTTGGTAACTAAGATATTTAGAAACAAATCAGATACATTGGTAATATTCAGAAAGAAAATGCCTCGTGTGGCTCTCTGACCCAGCTCTTTTTATTCTTAAGCCTTTGCTACATACCAGGTTAACACCTTTAAGTTGGTTTTAAAAGACACGAGGACACTTTGAATAATCACGGTGAGGCTTACATAAGAGTGATGAAACATACCTAATTTCATCCCTTCTCCACAGTTCAGGCTCTTGTCAGTAATATAAACCATCTGTCACTTTTGGCAGCAAGGTTCTTACTGTTGACTTTCCCATTTCAGTTAATTGATATGGAATTACAAAGGACACATGCCTCAGATGACTGGGGACAAACATGTGGAAGGACACAGCTGACAAACTGTTAATAGTGCCACACTTGGCATTTATCATGGTTCTAGGGACTTCTACTTGAATACCCAAAAAGCATAATTTATACCAATCAAGAAAAATTGCTACATATTTATTTTATTTCATTTTTAAGAAAAAAAACCCTCTAATCTGTATTCCTGGTCTGTATGGTGATTTAGGATGTCACATAGAAAAATCTTAGTATTTGAGCTAGCGGATCAGTTTCCCTCCCTATAAAGTAGTGTTAATGCTGAAGTACAGAAATGTTATGATATAGTGACCACACATCTAATAAAGCTTCCTTTTTGGGGCCTCAGGTTCCTTGACTGTAAAATGAAGAAGATGAATTAATTGTGGTTCTTTCTAGAGTTGACATTCTGATTCACTGTTTTTACATTCACAGGAATAGTATGTTAAATGAAAAATAAATGTCTTTACTTGCCTTTAGGTAATTATTTTTCTTTTATTTCCTGAAGAACCAGGAAGCCAAAACCGATGAGCAGTCAGTGCTTCTGGAATGTGGCAGCAACTCCACCCTGGACACCTGGGAAACGATGGGAGTTTCCACTGAGGGGGAAAGCCTTCATGGGCAAAGAATCAACTTTATTTTCCCTTTTAAATACAGGGTTTTGTGCAGCCCAAGCCAGCTTTAAATTCTTTATGTAGGCCACCTTGGCTTTGAATTCTTGATTGTCCTGTTTCTACCTCTCCAGGGCTAAGGTTACAAGTGTGCACTGGCTCGGCTTCGATTGTAATAAGCCAGCCATGTGCATTTAGAAATGCTAATTAATACTCAGTGGATGGATCTAGAAAACATCTTATTGAGTGAAGTAACCCAGACCCAGAAAGACAAATATGTACCCACTCATAAGTGTCTTTTCGACATTAAACAAAGAAAAATCAGCCTACAGTCCACAACCCCAGAGAACCTAGACAACAAAGAGGACCCTAAGAGAGACATACATGGATCTAATACACATAGAAAGGAAAAAAAAACAAGATCTCCTAAGTAAATTGGCAGCATGGGGGTCATGGGAAAGGGTAGAAGAGGAGTGGGGAGGAAGGGACGGGAGCAGAGAAAACTGTATAGCTCAATAAAAACAACAAAACATTACTAATGCTCACACTTTGATATTTGAGTATGCCTGGCTTCTTATTTGGCAGCTGAGTCCAACCTGTGGCCCACAGGCTGAAGTCAGGATCGCTATGAATGCAAACCAACACAAAATTGTAAACTTGTAATTTTAAAAATGCAGTTGTGAGTCCTTGAGCATGACCAATGGGAGCTGGAGAGATGGCTCAGCAGTTAAGAGCACTGGCTGCTCATACAGAGGTCCCAGGTTCAGATCCGAGTATCCACATGGGATGGCTCATGACTGCTTATAACTCCAGCTCCAGGAGATCAGAAGCCCTTTTTTGGCTTCTTTGGATACCAGGAACTCACGTGGTATATATACATATATCCACAGACAAATATTCATAAACTAAAACTAAATAAATCTTTAAAAATACCTGTTTAATACTAATAAAAAAGAAAGTAAGGGGCTGGAGAGATGGCTCAGTGGTTAAGAGCACTGGCTGCTCTTCTAGAGGTCCTGAGTTCAATTCCCAGCAACCACATGGTAGCTCACAACCACCTGTAATGAGATCTGGTGCCTTTATATGGCATGAAGGTGACCATGCAGGCAAAACACTGTATATATAATAAATAAATCTTTTTAAAAAAGAAAGGAAGGAAGGAAGGAAGAAAGGAAGAAACAAAGAAACAAAGAAAGAAAGAAAAAGAGAGCTTTATAATGACCATATCCTATTTGCAGTGTCAGAGGTCTGGAAATATCTGCTTGGACAGTATTTTCAAACCAACAGTCTGTTTGAGCAGTTATATAAAACATTTCATAATTGATTATATCCAAAATAATTAGTTGAAATCCAATTAGGACATTGTCAGTTTTAGGAGGTTATACATTAACTGAATATACAGAGTCATCCCTGATATATTTGACAATTCCCATTTGCATGGCACTATGATAATAACTGTACAATCTTATCTTTACTTTTCCAAGATTGAAAAGTAGCCTAGATCACAATAGTGGTAAAATAAAGAGAGAGCTACACTATCAGGAAATACTGCCATTCCAGTTTCTTAAAACATGGGGCCGGGCATTGGTGCCACAGGTCTTTACTCCCAGCACTCAGGAGGCAGAGGCAGGCAAATCCTGTGTTCGAGGCCAGGCTGGTCCACAGAGCAAGTTCCAGGACAGCCAGAGCTACACAGAGAAACCCTGACTTGAAAACAAATAAAACAAACAAACAAATAAAAACCCATGATGTATTTTTAATTCAGTAAAATTTTTTATGGATACAGAATCATAAGAAGGAACACCCACATGGCCTACAATTCAAAATATCTCATGTATGAGAGTTCTTAATTTAAGCCTTTTCTGTGCCTGCCAAATAACAGTGGGTGAAAACCGCCTTCAATGCATGTGGCATTTCCAGTGTCCCGTGTGGCAGGGTAGGATTCTTTACTCTGCAGATTACAGCAGTTCCAAGCCTTTTCTTGCTAGAAAGCTCATTCTGTTTGCGTAACATTAATTCTGGGAGATAGTATAGTAGAACTGAACACAGACATTTCTTTTTGTGTTTACATTTAGAGCTAAGATTCTCTATATACAAACTAGAGGTAAAACATCTTGTGCCTTACTGTGTGTGTGTGTGTGTGTGTGTGTGTGTGTGTAAGGCTAGGAGAATTCTATTAGTAACAGTAATAAAACAACATTTTCAGAGAACCTACTGTTTTTCAGTCATTAGGGTTGCTATTTTTTCTTGAACTTAAAACTTGAGCAAATAAGATTCTGGGAACTATTATATACATTTTTCCAAATGACTTATGAAGCTGAGTAATTTACTATCGTGTTATTAAATGGCAATAGACATCATGTTTGACTCTGCAAGCTTTTTTTTTTAATTACTGTACTTTGGCCTTCTAGACGGAAATGAACATGTTCTGAAGTCTACTGTTGTGGAATAATCTTTTTGTACTCTGTGAAGATATGTCGCTCAGATTAGTTTAATAAAAAGCTGAACAACCAATGGATAGGCAGGATTTCCAAGCACAGAAGATGTTAGGAGGAAGAAGGGAGGAGCTGCCAGAAGACAAGAGGGAACAGACATGCAAGAATAGAGGTAAAAGCCATGAGTCACTTGGTAACACCTAGATGAATAAAAATGGGTTAATTTAAGTTGTAAGAACTAGTTACTAACAAGCCTAAGCTATAGTTCGAGCTTTCATAATTAATAGCATGACTCCATGTCATTATTGGGAAGCCTGTGGTCCCGAGAAAAAGCCCAACAACAGTCTATTACACTGGTTACAAGTTCTCTGATCCCTGACTCCCTCCCACTCATTCTCTCACCTACTGTGGGAGTTTGAATGTAACTCGCCCCCATAAGCTCAGAGGGAGTGACACTATTAGGAGGTGTGGCTTTTTTGAGGGCGTATGGCCTTATTAGATGAAGTGTCTCACTGTGGGAGCACGCTTTGAAGTTTTCTATGCTAAGGATTCTGCCCAGCATATCAGTCAATTTTCTGATACCTGCAAGATGAAGGACTCCAGCTACTCCTCCTCCTGCACCATGTCTTCCTGCATTCCACCATGTTCCCCACCATGCTGATAACGGACTGAACCTCTGAAATTGTAAGCACACCCTCTCAATTAAATGTCTTCCTCCTAAGAGTTGCCATGGTCATGGTGCCTTTTCACAGCAATAGAAACCCTAAAGAAGACACCTCTGTTCTCCAGTCATACAGATCTCCTTATGATTCTCTCAGAGTCCTCTCAAGTGTCTAGCCTTTTGTTCAGGTTATTGCTTTGACTTAAAATGGTTCTATCTCATTAGTACCAGATTAACTGGCTTATTCCAACATTTTTGGTTGCTTTCTTTTTGTGTGTAGACAGATTTTTCTTTGGGATGCCAGCTCACAAATAACACAGTGACTTATTAATTATGACAGTTCAGACTATAGTGTAAGCTTGTTCCTATCTAGCTCTTATAACTTAACCCATTTATATAATTCTACTGAAAGGACAAGACAGACTCCATTTTGAGAAAGAACTCCATTTTAGACAGGACTTGACCTGGGTTGAATTTAGTTACAGGAAGAACCACAAACAGTTCCAAGAAAGACCACACACTGCTAGGGGTCAAGATGATCTCACCCGGGTGGGCCACCCAATGAGACTTTGGTAAACAATATCTGTGACTTTATGTTTTCTGTTAGCCTTGAAACAAGTTCTCCTAAGCCCCAGCCAATGATTTCAAAGGCTGTCCACCCTTGCCTAATCCTTGTCCAATCCAGAAATGCCAAGGCATGTACCCCTCTGCTTGCAGGTATTTTTTTCCTTTTCTTTAAAAACCCCTTACCCAAGAGACTCGGGGCCGTTTTTCTCCACCCACTACATTGGAGGCTGGATGGTCCGAGCTTGAGCTTGTAATCAATAAACTCCTCTGTGTGTTCTCTGTGGTGTTCTCGTTTGGGGGTCTCACAATGCGGGAACAACCCTAAATTCTATCACATGGGATTACCTCTCCTTCATCTTGCACCTCCTGTTTCCTCTGTGTCTCCTGGCATCCCTTGTGCACCTCAGTTCATCTCCTATTTACTCTCTCTGCCTGGAAGTCCCGCCTATACTTCCTGTCTAGCTATTGACTACTCAGCACTTATTAAACCAATCACAGCAATATATCTCCATACGGTATACAAATATCCCACAACACTCGTGTTCCTGGGTGGACCCAAGGCCATGCAAATGGTAGGTCATCATTCTGCTCCTGGCCTAAACCCCAAACTCCTACTCATTTTTGAGTCCCAGTTTAAATTATTCTTCCATGCTTCCATTACTTTTTGAGTTACTCCAAATATAGCAAGGATCTTATTGTGCCTTCATCTAAATTATAAGAAACTTTAAGAATTCTTTACTTTTTTTCTTCACTTTGGAAACTCCAGGGCATTTGACAGTTTCTGTTTCCCAGTGGGTATTCAATGAAATGTTTGCAGAATGAATAAAAACATGATTAAATAACTTTAAAATTCATGCACACAACTCACTAGAGGTTTGTGAAAATTTTTTCTTACTTTACTGAGACAGGGTTTAATTATTTATAGTCTTGGCCAGCCTGGAACTTGCTAAGGTTGACACCTAACTCAGAGATCTATTTGTCTCTGAGTGCTGGGGTTAAAGGCATGGTTGGTTTACTTTATTTTAAGGCTAAAAGTTATCAGAATCAAAACTTTTCATATTGATAACAAAACTTTCCAGTATGTTCTTATTCTCTAGGACAAAACACATGGGGTATTATAGTTATTCAATATATTTGTCGAAATGATGAAGAACCATAAAAACGTGTGAAGGTGTTGTATTGCATTTTTTTTGTGTTGCAGTATAACTGTTTAACTATGCAAAGATATATTGCTTTTTGTTTATGCTGCATTTGTTTATACAAAGGTGTGTTGCTGTTTCACCTTGCCTTCCTAAGGCACCTGATTTGTCTACTAAAAAGCTGAACAGCCAATAGCTAGGCAAAGAAGAGATAGGTGTGGCTGGTGGGCAGCCAGTTGGGGGCCAGTCAGCCTGGAGCAGATCAGCCAGACATGGAGGAAGCAGGAACGCAGGAGAGACAGTATGCAGTTGAGGTAAATGAAACTCAGGGCAGCACACAGATTAACAGAAATGGGCTGAATAATTTAAGTTAAAACTAGCTAGAAACAACCCTAAGCTAAGTCTGAGCAATCATTATTAATAAGGTAAATGAGCCTCAGGGCAGCATACAGAATAAAAGAAATGGGTTGGTTAATTTAAGTTTAAAAAACTAGCTAAAAACAAGCCTAAGTTAAGTCTAAGCATTCATCATAATTAATAATGTCTCCGTGTCATGATTTGGGAAACTGGTGGTCCAAGAAAGACTGCTATGTGAAAGGTTGGGTGTTGGGCATTCATATTTAAGTTTCAAGCACAAGAGTGCTTGTGTGTGTGCACACATGTACATACACACAGATTTTTATAATACATTACTTATTATGTCCAAATTCACTTTGTGTTGCACCTACTCTATCGTCTAATTGTTGGGATAATCTTTGTAAACTGTGTGGAGATGTGTGTTTGTTTTACCTTACCTGCCTAAGGCACCTTCTGATTAGTTTAATAAAGAGCTGTCCAGCCAATCAGCTAGGCAGGAGAGGGGAGGTGGGTCTTCTAGGCAGGGATAGACTCTGGGAAAGAATCTGAGATGGGGAGGGGGGAGATTCTCCAGCTAGATTCAGAGGAAGTACAGAGAGGTAATGAGCCACATGGTAGAATATAGATTAATATAAATAATATAAACCTAAATTTAGGTTTAAAGAGTTAGCTGGGAGCAAGCCTAAGCTAAGGCCAAGCTTTCATAATTAATAAAAACTCTCCGTGTCATTATTTGGGAGCTAGCAGTCCAAAGAAAGTCCGACTATATCTAATAATAACAGTTTGTGATTTCCACTCACACATTAAATATTTACTTAGCAGGCACACTAATGTATTGTTTTAAACAGCCTCATTTTATTACTTGCTATCCCTCTTCCTAGAAACTTAGTAAACCATCTAGCAAATACCATATTTATTGTAGTCCTACAACCGCCCTTCATTCAGTTTTTGCTACTTCTCCCAGAAGGATGTCCCTGATTCCCTTTAGTAGAGCTGTGAATATACTGAAATCAAGGTACCTTATTTTATATTTTATTCTCTCAGTCTGAAAGTCACAATTCTGGTAACACAACTAGCGGGCAGAGATGAAGGCTGTGCTCATCTGTCTCTCCTGGACTCAGCACAGGTCTAAAGCCATACAGAAGGACTGAAATGAATATTCTGTTGCCCAGTGTGGTTTAACACCATGAAGTGTCTCTCTACAAAAGGGTTGTATATTATCATCATTATGTTATAAAAGACAAAAGAAGTTTAAAGACACGTCCAAGGTTTCACAGGCAAGACTGTGGTCACAGGAATGTCAAGAACGAAGTCAACACTGATTCTAAAAGATTAAGATTCTCTGCAGTCTTTCCTTGAGGTTTTCATTCAGCTCTGGCTACATTTTTTTTTTTTTTTCGTCTTTAGAACAATGACTCCTTACATACTGGTCTTTCTCCTCACGATTCTCAGGAGGTTTAACACATACTTCAGGATTGTTAGTTGGGCAACACTCCATACTTTCCTATTAGAAACTTTGTACCCCCTCCTTGGAAATAAAACTCAAGCCCGGCATGGTGGCACAAGGAGGCTGAGGTGGTGGATCTCTGAGTTCGAGGCCAGTCTCGTCTACATAGACAGCCAGGGCTACAGAGAAACTCCGTGTCTCTAACAGCCCCCGCCCCAACAAAACAAAACAAAACAAAACAAAAGCCCTAAAACTTTCTGGTCTCCCTACTGGCAGGTAAGAACCCACGGGGGAGTCCTGAGAAACACGGTCGCATCAGTGAAAAGGACAGGAATTCGTAATGCAAAGCACGGAAAATTTAATACAGCAAGGAAAGTCCTGGTGTTATCAAATCTAGGGACTTGTGGAATTTGTTTGCTCACCGGTAAGGCAATAGTGAGTGACTCGGTTGCCAACAGCAACGATGGCTGCTAATAAGTCTTTACTTTGCTTGGATCTACCCTCCTCAGGTGTTAGTATTTTCAGTGAGAACTACAATGAATAAATTTAATAAAAGTTGGCACTTTCTTAATCATAAGTTGAAACAGGAAGTTACCGCTGTGTGTTCTTGAAACATTCAACCCCTCAAAGTTTCTCTTGCCCTTTACCAAAATGGTCGTTCAGGCTGTCTGGAGGTTTGAAGCATCCGTCCCTTAACAAAGATGGCGCCGGAGGCATGTTAAGAACGAGTTTGCCCACTTCTCTGCCAATGACAAACATGGCTTCCGCAGCGTCACTCACATGACACGTCCGGACTACGGCACGGGAGACGGCGGAGGAGGGCCCTTGTAAAGGGTGCGCGTTCCCGTGGCGGTGCACCCGGTAGGTTTCAGTCAGAGTCACTATGGCGGCCTGCGCTGGCAAGGTAAGCTGAGGCGGCGGCGGAGGTGGAGGTGGCTGTGTCGGCCACGGAGGCAGGAGCGGCGTGGGGTCCTGGCTTCCGATCGCCCAGCCTGGCTGAGACTAGGTCGCCCGAGGTCGTAGCCGGCGGCCGGGGCTGGCGGGGGCTGGCGAAGGGGTTGCGGGCTGCGGCGAGCGGGCACCGGGTCCTGACTGCCGTTTGTTTTGGTGTTTCCCCCACTAGGTCGGAAAGTTTCCTGCTTCGTCCGCCACCGCCTGAGCTGGCCGCGCTGGCCGCGAGTGGAGGAGGCTCCGACGGACCCAGCCCCGGCCTCCAGGCCTCTCCCTGCACCTCCGGGCCAGCCTCCCTCCCCCACCCCGCCGTCCTCCGGGAGCTGCCAGTCCCTGAGATGCGACCCTCGCGTGGACGATCCTGACGGGAGGTGGCCCATGTGCTGAGCGGCAGAGCCCCGAGCTCCGGAACCAACTTCGCGCCGGCCCGGGCGCCCAAGCCCTCCCTGGGGTAGCGCCTCGCTCTGTCTGCACCGGCCTGCAGAGCCAGGTCCCCGCCCTGGTCGCGGGGACACCCGCCAGGTGCCCGGGACTCGCGACTCAGCAGCCGCCCGGGCCGCCTCCAGCCTGGGATCGTGGGCTCGGCTCACGCTGGCCCGGGGACCCCTGCCACTCCCGGGCGGCCTCGACGCAGCAGGGGCCATGCGCTCCGGTCCGCTGGTCCTCTAGCCCTCCTCGTCGATCCCCGCGCCTCTTCTCATCCTCGAGGCCCCCGAAGACCGGCGGTGGCCGCCTGGAGGTCCTTGGCTCCTCTCCCTTGGGCCCCGAAGGACCTTCCTAGCTGCCCCCAGCCAGACCCTCTTCATGCTGCAGTGCTGCACCGTTTCCGCTACAGTAGGGGAGAAGCGGCCGGGATCTCAAAGAACACACAAGAATTGGTGTGTGACTCGTCTGCCTGGATACCTCCCGTCCCCAAACTGTCTTCCAGGAGTTTTCTTGGCCGAAGCTGCCCAATGTTTGAGCCTTTTCTTCCTAGGGAAGATGGACTGAAAGCTGCTGGCAGGGGACTTTTTTTGGTCAAGGAGCCTCTGTGTTTTAAAGGAGGTGATGGGGCTTGCGTTGGCTTGTCTTCCTGCCCAATTGAAGAGTTGTTGATGTTCACTGGTTATGCTTAGACAATGCGCAGTTTGTTTTAATTTAAAAATTTTGGGGGGATAGGGGTATAGGCTTGTGACGAGCGTTCCGAACCTGGAGGAGCTCCTCATTGTCCCTGGTAGAGACACCCCCCAGCCTGTCCTCGATGCCGTCAGCCTTGGCCATCTTCACTTGCCGCCCGAACTCGCACCCGTTTCAGGAGCGTCATGTCTACCTGGACGAGCCCATCAAGATTGGCCGCTCGGTGGCACGCTGTCGACCAGCGCAAAATAATGCCACCTTTGATTGCAAAGTGCTGTCAAGGAACCATGCTCTCGTCTGGTTTGATCACAAGACGAGCAAGGTAATGTCACACAATGTTTTACAGTCTTGTCTTTCCCCTTGCCCCCTTTTGAGAGGTGTAAGGTACTCAGGATCTCAGAGTTTGTTCCCAGAGGACACTTTTCCTTGAGGCCGTGGATTGTATGTCTGAATTATAGCGGAAATTTAAATCGAAGTGGTTGAATGAAAGACAGAGAAGGTATTGTTATTAAATGTCTCTGTAGGGCGATGACTTCTTGATAACTTGGTCATTCCCACCGAAATCCCAAACCCTAATTCGTTTAGGAAAAGTAGATAGTGAAACTTGACCTCTCGCTTTTGGTCCTTTTAGAAAGGTGAACCTGCAGTTCAGTGCTTGATTAAGCAAACAGCAGTTCCCAAAGCAATGCCGGAATCTGTGGCCACGATTACACGGGGCTCAAGTGTCTCCGTGGTGAAATGTAGTTAATACATAGCTGGTAGTTGAATCCCATTCAGGGCCCGCCTGGTAGGATAATTGCTGTGTAAAGTTAATGTTTTTGTAAGGTTTGATACTTATTTGCACCTGATGAAATAATTTATAAAAATTAAAGCCAGTTTAACTAGGTTGGATTAATTGCTACATTTTCAGAGTTGTGTTTACAAGTTGGATGAACAGAAACTATTGCTTTTGAGAGTTACTTTTTGATTTCTTTGGTAGACAATGTGTAGTTACGATGATATGCAAAAATTAGTATTAATAAACTAGCTTATTTTTCTTAAATTATATCCAATATTATCAATTATATATTTCTTATAATAAGAATTCCTGGGCTTCTTTCCTCCTCCTCCATCTCTTTTCTTTCTTCCTTTTTTTTTTTTTTTTTTTGACAAGGACCAGCTGGCCTGGAACTTATTCTATAGACCAGGCTGGCATCAAGCTTAGAAGATTTGCCTGCCTCTGCCTCCCAAGAGCTGGGATTAAAGGTCATTATGCCTGGCCTTGCTTTTAATTTTTAATCCTGTTTAGCTTGTTTATCTTGGCACTGTACCTTGGTAGTTGTATGTATTTTTTAAAAAATAAGATCCTTTTAGGTTTTTTTTTTTTTAATGTATGTATGGAGAATATTTTAAAGAGTTCATTTTTGGGCCTAAACTCAAGGTTTTGGCTGAACTATTGAATTAATTCCAACTTAAAGTAAGTTATGTAAGACTAATAGAGCTGTCTCCAGTTTTGTGTTCTGACTTTTTGCCCCCTCCTTCTGAGTGACATGATTAAGTCTTTTTTTTTTTTAAAAGAGGAGAATTTATCTTCAAGAGTGGTGTTTTGAAATGAAAGAAACTTGAGCCTCCAGAGAAGAAAGTAATTCTTGTGTAGCTACTGAATTAAGGAATTACAAAATAAACTTTTTTTTTTGAAGAAAGAAAAGATCCCCAAGTGCTGTGTGCTTGCACAATGCTTACAACCTTTTCTGTGCGTGGGATGAGAGCTGAGAAGTTACTAACTTTTTCTGAGTTACACGAGATGCTCTTTAACCCATAAAACCAACTCTTTTTTTTTTTTATAACCTCCTGAAAGCTAACATTTGGGTGCATTCATTCATAGATGGCCTTTGATTCTTTATAAATTAGTATAGAGTTCTTTTTGAATTCCAACATTAGTTGACAACTAGTGTCTTAATGCAGCCGACTTTTACCTTTTTCCTGTTTCTGTCCTTGGGAGGCAGGTCTGGCCTAACCTGCAGCAGGTCTGCGGACAGTGCTTGCTTTCCAACTGCGGTTCTTGTTTGACCAACAGTGCCTGGCCCAGTGGCACACACATGTCATCCTCCTGGGCAACTTAATGAGGTTAAGGTCGCTAACTGGGGTATATAGTGAAACCTTGTCTCAGAAAATCAAGGTGGAGAGGGGTGGGGAGAATTCTTTGAAGGGTACTTGGTTTATTTTTCCCATTTTCATTTTTTCCTTCTTTTTGTATTATTGGCTAAAATAACACCTAGGGCTTGAGGGTATATTTTGTGTAATTATTGATCTTTATAACCACCTAATTTAGTTTAAACAAGCTGTTCGGTCTTTCCTTGTAAACAAATTATTTTAGTAATTAATTTTAAAGTATTGCCTTAGACAGACAGGTTTTTATTGAGCATGTATTCTTTGCCAGAAACTGGGAGACAGAAAGAAAACCAAACCAGTTTGACCAAGCACTATTTATTACGTAGGACTTCTGTGGTTTTAAGAAATCTCCTGTATAGACTCATGGCAAACCCCATCCCCCACCTAATATATGTTCTTTGAAAATTATGATATGTAAAAATACAAGAATCCAGTCCTAGATATCATTTCAGGGAAGTTTGTTTTTAAGCACCTCCAAGCCTTAGTTTTCTTATCTGTGGATAGTATCACCTACTTAAAGTTTTATTTTTGTAATAGGAAAGAAATGCTTGACCTTGTGTGCACAAAACACCTGTTGTGCCCCTGAGCCCCGTCCACGCTCCTTTGGTGTTTTAGGGATTGAGGTCAATATGCAAATCACTTAGTGCACCATGGTTCGCTTTTATTAAAGCTCGGCATTCAGTAGGGAGGGTGTTTGAAGGGAACAGTGACCCCAAAACAGTGCTTTGTAAATCACTGCTGTGCTGTGGAGGCCAGCAAGGTAACAAGAAGTTTCTTTTCATTTTTAGGCAGGGTCTTTTGTATGCGGAACTCACTCCAAACTCAATACATACCCGAAGTGCTGGTAATTCAGGCTTTTACCACTACATCCAGTTTATGGATGTTAAGAATTGACCCTGCGACTTTGTACAAGCTAAGAACGTACTCCACCAATTGAGCTACATCCCAAGGCTACAAGTTGTTTAATACAATTGTGGATATAGAAATAATCTTAAAAGCAGAAGGTAGTGAAGTTGATAACTTTGTCCCAACAGGCCTTTTGCTTTGGAGGTAGGAAACTGGAGTAATATGCCCTTTGGTTGACTTTGTTGGTGACCTATTCTGCGTTTGCCATTATGGGAAGCCTAGTTAAAGCTGGAAAAAGTAATAAATGCTTGAAACATGTGCTCCGTAATGTTGAGACATGATCTTTTTTCACTCTATGCAGGACTACTCAAGGCAGTGCTCTTCCTTCAGCCTCCTTAGTGTTAGGCTTTCAAGTGTGAGCTACCATGCCGGGTTATTTGAAAGCTTTGGATCATTCAGCTCATAGATGTGCAGTTTAGAAAAACTGGCCAAATGCAGGCAAATGGAAATCTCGAGGTTTGCTTTTGAAGTAAACTTGGAGTTTATCAAGCAAAAGAAAGATACAGCCGTGGATGGGCTTGAATGTGGGTATTACTAGGGATTCATAAGTGATGCTTTTTAATGTTAAATTGATGAAGAGTGAGTTAGTTTTGCCGAAGTGTGGTGTTTACTAGGCTTAACAATTCATCTTAGAGATGTTAACAGCTGTTTTGCCTGCATTTTTGTATCTTTTATTCCTTTGTGGACTCTATAAACTCTTCAAATTTTATAGCAGATAATAGTTCTTCAGTTGACTCAAAAATGTCACTGAGCAAATAAATGTAACCACATGGTAGTTATACAGAAGGGATTATGAGTGGACATATTTGGATGGCCTTATTTGTTAATTCTGGGCTTACCAGGGCTACATAACAAGACTTGTATATTAAAAAAAAGAAAGAAAGAAAAAGCCACAGAGCGTTTTGGATAGAGATCACCTAACAGTCAAAATCACTATTTAAGAAAAGTGATACAATGTTGTGTACAGAAAGGACCTGGAGCATCATGTCTCCTGCTTTACATCAGTGATTCTCAACCTATGGGTTGTGACCCCTTTGGGGATCACAGATCAGATATCCTGTATATCAGATGTTTACATTACAGTTCATAATAGTAGCAAAATTACAGTCATAAAGTAGCAATGAAATAATTTTATGGTTGGGATCATCGTATCATGAGGAACTGTATTAGAGTCATAGCCTTAGAACCTCCGCTCTACACGTTAACTTCATCTTCAACTTTGTGGTAGGTGTTTATTTTTCTTTCATGAATATGTCGAAAATGAGGCATTGGGAGAATAGGTTAGGTTAGCACTCCTGAGTTCATATTGCAAATAAATGGTAGAGCGATGATTTGAGCGCAGGTATTTTGATTCTTGGCTTGCTATCTACAGAACCCACCCCATAAACTGCTATCCCAAGACTGTGACATTTTAAACACGATGTGATTTTGTTAAGTACAAGCTCCAGGTTCATAGTAGAAATGAGAATGATTAAATGGCCACAGGCAGAACAGACAGAGTGGTGTACTAGGTTAACTTGTCTAATAGAATTTTTTTTTAACAACTGAAGATTTAGGGACAGTTTCATAGATAACAGTTCACAGATGAAATGCAAATTCAACTAGACTGAAGGACTTTAAAAAAAAAAGGCAGTGTGTAGATAAGAGTGAATCAAGGAAACGAGGTGGGAGGAATTGCTTAAGAAAAGGCAGAGAAGCATGAATGAGATTATGTGTTCCAGGGATGCCACAAGGAAGCAATTGCAAAGGAAGACAGCCAGGTTGCTTCTTTCCTTGACATATCTAAACATGATTGCCAAGATCCTGGATTGAACCTTTGAGAGAGTGTCAGATTATATTTATTCATTCCTTTTTTATTTTGTTTGTATGTTTGTTTTAATGGAGTTCTGTGATGTTTTTCGTTAATAGAAGTAGGAAGTTTTCTGACAGGTGCTAGTTCATGTGACAGAGTTGTTTATCTGACAAGTTATATTTAAGGTACATGAATTTGTATTTCCTTTCATGACGCTTTCTATGATAGTGAAAAGTCGAAATATTTACGCTAATATATCTAGTTTTTAAAATACATCGTAGGGCCTGGCGAGATGATGGCTCAGTGATTAAGAGCACTGGTTGCTCTCTTAGAGGTCCAAAGTGTAAACACATGGTGGTTTACACAACTATCTTTAATTCCAGACCCAGGGGATCCAACACCCTCTTCTGGTTTCTGTAGTTAATGCACCAACATGATACACAGTAACATGAAAAGAATAGTTTATGTGCTTGATCATCCCCTCCCATCTAGTTACTGGACTAGACTCCTGAAATTCATTATTTTCTTTTTTGGAGACAGGGTCTCACTAAACATAGTGAGCTTTAGTTCTAGCTGTCATGGAACTCATTATATAGACCAGGCTGGCCTTGAAAGAGATCCACCTACCTCTGCCTAGTGAATGCTGGGAATAAAGGTGTGCTCTACCATGCTTGGCCTTATGTCTGTTCTGTACCTTCTTAGGTTCCTAGTCCATTTTCTTAAATGGTATTTACATTAGCTGAAGACTCTTTTATCTAGTAAATAGGGAGTAGAATGTTCATCATTTAAGTAGAGAGATTGTGAGATTGGTTCTTTTTGGGGGATTGGAGGCTTTGGAGACAAAGTCTAGTTATGTAGCTCAGGCTAGCCAGAACTTGTTATCTCACCCAGTCTAGCCTTAGCTTAGAGTGGTGTGCGCTGCCCAATTTGACACGAGGTTGGTTCTGTTTTGTCCTTTGGTTTTGTTTGTTTGTTTGTTTTTGTTTTTTGTTGTTTTTGATTTGTTTGTTTTGTATTTTGGGTTTTTGAGAAAGGATTTCTTTGGATAGCCCTGACTGTCCTGGATCTCATACTGTAGACCAAGCTGGCTTTGAACTCACAGAGATCTGTATGCCTCCAACTTCCTGAGTGCTGGGATTAAAGGCATGTGCCACCAGTGTCCGGCAAAGAGATTGGCTGTTAATGGCAATTACTTTACATTTGAATCAAGACAAATGCGGCTGGTCGGTGTACAGCCCTGTAGTAGAATGCATACCTAACACGCATGAGACCATGTGTTCCATTCTCAGCATTTCCAAAGGAAAAAAGTGTGGATGGGGAGAGGGAAAGGGTAGCATTTATTCTACAAACTTTACTCTCTGGTATTCATGTGTTTCTCTGGTGTTAGGGGCAGACAAATAGTCCATACTCCTGCTCAAAAACAGTCTCGAGTTTTGCTCTGTTAATTTTTAGTATTAAAATTTGTCTTTCATGCTCCCATCTTTTATTTCTGTTTTTTTCGGTCATCTCAAACTTGGCTTACCAGTAAATATGACTGTGCTCACTGCTCCTTTTTAAAACAAGTGCCTTTTCTGCCTTTTTATCTTCCAAAATGACCTTTCCCTTTTATGCCTGAGGCTTAGTTCCAGGGAGAAACTTTCCCTGATTCTCTCTGAAGAATGGATGGCTGCTTTCTCTCTACTCCCATAGAACTTTGACTATAACTTCCTTATGGGACACAGACAACAAAATAAGTGTAATGCAAATGCTCTATTGTCCTGCCAGATGTGAGCGCTTGAGAACAAGGGGTAGGCACTACATAAATGCTTGAGTGAGTGAAATGTGAACAATGCAGCGGTCTGTATTCCACAAACCCTCCGAGGGTTGAAGGGCAGAAGGTCATTCAAGCTAGTGGTCAATTTGAAGTTATGGACTTAATTAACCAACATGTACTCTGTATAAATCATTACTTATTGAGAACTTGTAATATGCAAGACATTTTGCTAAGTATTTTGGGCTTTTATATAAACTTGTGGTTGGTGATATTAGTTTTGAACTAATATGCTTATTTATCTCCATCCTTAGACAGCATAATACTATCTTGGGGAAGTATGTTTTTTAAATATTCAGTTTTTCTGTGTACATGTTTAGGAGCAAGGAAAACTGCTACAGTCTGCTTCTTTTAAACCTAGAGTTTTTATGTTTAGAGCTAACTATTTCAGCACAAGTAGTAGTAATAAAGGGAGTTTGAAGTAGAATCTAGATTTTTTTTCTTTCTTTTTTTTTTAACCCATGGAATAAAAGCCAAAATGGTAACCATTTACTTTGAACTATCTCCTATGGACATAATAGTTAACAGTTGAAATAAAATTGTCTTGCTGTCTTTTGCATCTTTTTTAATTTAATTTTTTTTTTTCAAGACAGGGTCTTACTATATAGCTTTGGCTGTTTCGTTTTGTTTTCCTTTTTTTTTTTTTGAGACAGGGTGTCACTATGAAGCTCTGGCTGCCTTGGAACTCACTTTGTAGACCAGGCTGGCCTCAAACTCAGTAGATCTGCCTGCCTCTGCCTCCAGTGCTGGGACTAAAGGTGTGTGTGCACCACCACTCCTAGTATGTCTTTTGCTATCTTAAAAGGTAATTTAAGCTTTTGTTTTGTGGCTTATAATCAAAAGCTTGTCCATTACAGATTTTCAACAACCGAAGGAATTCAGTAACTATTTCTCTGAGTTAGCTGTTTTTCTAAACTTCTCTCTACTACTCCTAATGGTTTTTTTGTTTGTTATATTGGAGTTTAGGTATATGTACAAATGAATGAAACAGTCTTAGGAAAAAGATTTTTTTAAAAAATATTTTTGAAGCCGGGCGGTGGTGGCGCACGCCTTTAATCCCAGCACTCAGGAGGCAGAGGCAGGCGGATCTCTGTGAGCTCGAGGCCAGCCTGGTCTACAAGAGCTAGTTCCAGGACAGGCTCCAAAGCTACAGAGAAACCCTGTCTCAAAAAAAAAAAAACAAAAAAAAATATTTTTGACATAAAATTTTTTTGCATAAAAAATAATGGATTTCATACATGTATATCACTGTACTTTGCTTATCTCCATCTCCTCTGTTTCCTACCTCCACTTGTCCCCTTCCTCTCCATTTTCACCATGTACATTTTATACTTTAGAGAGAGGGCATAATGACTGCCTGTAATCCCAGCTCTCCAGAGGCTCAGGACAGGAAGAGTGCAAGTTAAGGCAATTCTGGTCAACATGGAGTTGGACAATGTTAAACATCTAGTTCAGATAAAGAACATGGGGCCTCGGTACAGTCTACAGGGAATTCACACCCTTGGGGACACACACACACACACACACACACACACACACACACACACTTTAGTACATAAAAGTTAAAAAGGAAGCATTGGCACTTGGAAACATGTAAGGTTTCAGTGATTAGTATTGATTGTGTTCTTTGACCTGATATATACTTTGTGGTAGATTTTAAGTTTAGACCTGAAGAAACTTTGTACATTAGATTTTCATAGTACTTTCGTGCTTGTAGTTTTATTTGCATGTGTTAATAATAACCACTTGTTCTACCTGATCCAGTTGGACAAGACTTTTCAATATGGATGTTCAAGTCTTCCCATAGTTTTAGTTATTTAAATAATAGTAATATGCTCTCATAAAAGTTTAGGTAATAGAGAAGCATATAGATTAAAAGAAATTCATCCTTCATATCTGTCATCTTCTACTTTTGAGGTAGTATTAGTTTGGTGTATAATTTTTTATTGCATATATTCACTTAGATGTATAGATTAGTAAACATTTTTTCTTTCTTTCTTGATTTCTTTTTTCTTAAACAAGTACGTATGCATGCACGCGCGTGTGCGGGTGTGTGTGTTTATGAAGGCTGGAGAACCTTGGCTGTCATTATCAGGATACCATCCACCTCCCTTGAGACAGGGTCTTTCATTGGCCTGCAGCTCACCAGTTAGGTTTCACTGGATGGCCTGTGAGTGTCAAGGAACCTCCTGTCTCTGCCTCCACAGTAGTGGATTACAGGTGCATGCTGCCATGTCCATTATTTTTTGAGGCCATGTCTTGTAATGTCTAGGTTGGTCTCAAACTTGCAGTCGTGTTTTCCCTCCTGAGTGCTATGATTACAGGCTTGAGCCACCATTCCCAACTCTCAGTTGCAGTGTAGTTAGAATTTTTTTCTGCTCCTTTAGTGTGAATGTCTTAATCACTATTGGACTTTTGTTTTAATCAGTTAGTAGTTGGAGAAGCTGTTTCTAATTTTAAAATATTTGCTAACAACGCCAATTCTGATACTATTGAGAAGTTGCAGTGTTTTGCACATTTTTTAATAGGTCTTAATAATAAAAACCTGGAGTCAGATATCTGGGTAAATGCTGAAAGTTCAGAGGAGTAAGGAGCCAACCACTAGAGACCTTTTTCTTCTAGTAAACCCTCAGGTCAAAGTGGACAAGACCCTGTCTCCGTGCAGACTGAAGGCTCCGTGCTCCTTCTCTTCACCTTATTCTATTCTTCCCACCCAGCCTTATCACTCCTGTCTCCTCCTCCTGAGTGCTGGGGTCAAAGGTGTGTGCCACCTGCCCAGCCTCTATGACTGACTAGTGGTTCGCTCCACACTCTGATCCTCTGGCGAGCTTTATAGTTAGAGCACAAACAAAATCTCAGCACAGCAGTGGTAGACTTTTAATGTGAGAACTGAGAAATGGTAGTTAAAGACAGTTTAAAAGCCTAATTTGAATCTGGGAAGTGTATAAAAATTTTGATAACCTAGGAATTTTGTGAGGATTGCAGGAATACAGAGCAGGTAAGACACTATTGTTTTGAGAAGAGCAAAGGTTTAGTTTGAATTACTGTTGAATTTAGTTTGGACCTTTTTTTTTTTTTTCGAGACAGGGTTTTTCTGTAGCTTTGGAGCCTGTCCTGGAACTAGCTCTTGTAGACCAGGCTGGCCTCGAACTCACAGAGATCCGCCTGCCTCTGCCTCCCAAGTGCTGGGATTAAAGGCATGCGCCACCACTGCCCGGCTTTTTGGGACCATTATTTATTCCAGGCCAACTAGTATCTCAGTGTCTAATGCTTGCAGGTATAGTGCAGAGCCCAGTAGATACTTTTATGAAAAAGAATTAGAATGCCAAATACCAGTAGAAGTATCTGTGAATCATTGTTTCCAGGGAGCTGAGAAAGTCATGTATTGCTTCCTCCAGAAATGGGGGCAGAAAATGTGGGAGGACTGAAGAAAGCTTCACAGAGAATGCTGTTTTTAAGTCAGTTTAAAGAGCGGGTAGGGCTTTGCAGGCTGGATGAAAAGAGCAGTGGATTCTAGCCTTGGGGAACAGGAAACATTTAAGACAGAAAGGCCTGAAAGAGAGTAATAAATTGTGGGAAATGTCTTGCAGACTTTACTGATATGGGAATGGGAAGGAGAGCTGCTGTCCTGTCTTTGGGGCAGGTGAGCACCTAGCCCAGGGTGCACTTGTTGGGGTTAGTGGCTGTGGGACTTTGCAGCTGTGCACCCTGCGGAGTAACTGTGCTTAGTTCTCCTCACCTGTCCAGGAGTCTAGGGCGGAGAGTGTTCAGTTCCCAGACTGCTGACCCACGTAAAGTGAACAAGCAAATGAAAACGAGATGCAGGCTAATAGTAGCACTCACGTCCTAGGACTGAATGAGAATTCCTCATGTAAAAACACTTAGTAGGTACTCAGCTTGTGGCTATTAATTTTTCCCTTTTGGTTTAGTTGGTATGCTTATATAGTAATATCTTATACTCCGATTTTCTGTAAGTGTGCTTTCTTTTTTTTCTTAGACAGAGTCTCATGTAGTCTAAGCTGGTATAGAACTCATTATGTAGCTAAGATGGCTTTGAATTCTTGATCCTCCTGCCTCTACCTCCCAAGTGCTGGACAGGTTCTACCATGCTTAATTTATAAATATGCATTTTCGTTATTGAGAGTTTTTTTTTCCCTTGGGTATCTATCTGTTGTAGAGTTTGCTAAATTTAGTAAATTCTTTTGAATTTATGAACTTACGAATGTGGTAAAGTAATAACAGTCTTTTAATTAGTATCAAATATATATTATTTCCTTCAGAAAAAAGCAAGCAAAATTCAAAGATTAGAATCCAGTCAATCAACCAGAAAAATCAGTTTTAATTTTCATTTTTATCATGGCCAAGGTATTGAACACACTTAAAAGTATAATTGACCATTTGTGCTTCTTTTGAGAATTGTCTGTTTGGTTCATTATTGGCTTGTTGTTTTTACTGGAGGAATTATAAACTTAGGTGTGGCAGAGAGTTGTCGTCTGTCCTGTAGACTGCTGTGTTGATTGGCTCTTTCCTTCATGCCATCTTATTTGTCAGTAGTTGGGCTGCTTCCCTGGCTACCGCAGCTCGTTCCAGGCTCTTCTAGCGCATAGTACTCTCTCCTCTCTTTCCCTGGCAACTTTCACATTTCAGGTCTTCAGTTTTCGATGAGTGGACATGCTATTTTCTCATTACCGTTTGTGGACCAGCCTGTCAGTTTTTCCCATGTGTGTCTTGGCGTCTATGTGAAAACTTAGGAAACTGTTGCAGTGCGAGTTTATTTCTGTATCCTCATTGGCCTGCATGTCTGTCCCCATGCCAGCACCGTGCTGTCCTTTGTGTTTGCCACTTTCCTGGCTTCGTCTTTGTAGTGTGATTCAAGTTACTCCCAGAATCACTTTTATACGGAGGGTTCTTTCAGCGGTGTGAGGTCTTCCATATGGATTTTAGGACTGTTTTTCTATATTTATGTAGGTCACTCTTGGAATTTTGAAGGAGATTATGTTGACTCTGTAGTCATTACCTTTCAGTAATACATCTATTTTCACAATACTGTTAAATTATGAGTATAGAGAGTGGGCTTTTTCTTTAGCTTGTGTCTTCAGTTTTTTCAGTCTTTTTGTTGTTGTTTTAATTGGTTGACTTTTTAATTTTATGTGCATTGGTGTTTATACACATATGTCTGTGTGAGAGTCAGATCCCCTGGAGCCAGAGTTACAGACAGTTGTGAAATGCCATGTTGATACTGGGAATTGAACCTAGATCCTCTGGAAGAGCAACCAATGATCTTAACCACTGGGCCATATCTCTACCCTCTAGTTTCTTCAGTCTTAATGTGCCCATTGTAAAATTTCTTGGTAAGATTTATTACTAGGCATTTATTTATGTGTATATTTATTTTGAAGCTATTATGATTAGAATCTAAAAAATTCTTTCTTGGCAAACTTATTGCTGGTATATAGGAAAGCTGCTGATTTTTGTCTTATTTTTGTATTTTGATATTGAAGTATCAGACTCAACAGTTTTCTGGTGGAGTCTTCGGGGTCTTTTAAGTATTTGCCATCTGTAAATAAGGATAATTTGACTTCTGCCTTTGCTGTGTCTATCCCCTTATACCTCTTTCTTAGCTTATGACTGCAGGGAGGCTTGGAGTACTCTTGACTAGTTCTAAATTTTAGAGAAAGTGGTTTTTATTTTTATGGTTTTTTTTTTACATTTAGTATAATATTGGATATAGGCTATCTATCTATCTATATCCCCTTCATTATGGACAGATATACTCTTTCTGTTTTTAGTATGTTTAGGACTTCTGTCATGAAGGGATGTTAATTTTGCCAAATGATCATATGAGTTCTGTCCTCAGGTGTGTTTATATCCTGTAATATATTTATTAATTTGCATATACTGCGCAAAACTTGCATTGACGGGATGAAACCAATTTGGTTATGATGTACGGCCTTTTTAATGTGTTCTTGGATTTCGTTTGCAAGTATTTTATTGAGAGTTTTGCTTCTGGGTCAATCAGGGCACTTGGTCTGTAGTTTTCCATTTGGCTGCACCTCCTGTATTTGGTATTGGTATGATCTTGGCTTCTTAGAATGAGACTGGTGATATTGCTTTCTGTTTTGTGGAACCATTTGGTGAGTATTGGTGTTGTTTCTTTCTTAAAAGCGTGGTAGACGTCAGCAGTGAATCTCGTACTGTTTTTTGTTTGTTCTTGGGAGGTGTGTGTGTGTGTGTGTGTGTGTGTGTGTGTGTGTGTGTGTGTGACTTTTTAAAATTATTGCTTCAATCTCATTTGTCATGGGTCTGTTTAAGTTTATGGCTTTATTTAATTTGTAGGTTACATATATTTAAGAATTTGCTCATTTCTTCTAGATTTTCCAATTTCTTGGAATACAGCTTTCAAAATATTATCTAATGATTCTTGAATTTCATTGGCACTTGTAACATCTCTGTTTTCATCTCTACTTTTATAATTTGATCTGTTAGTTTGGATAAATGTGTGTGGTTAGATTTTTTTTGAGCTGTTTCTGAGTTTTTTTTCTTTTCTTTTCTTTTTTTCATTCAAAAATTTACACTTTCTCCCCTTATCCCAGTCCCCCCCCCCACTCTCCCATGTCTCTTGAGTTTTTAATGGGAGCCTTTCTCTATGTGTAAACTTTCTTGTTAGAACTTCTCTAGCTGTATCTTAAAGGTTCTGGTAAATTGTGCTATTGCTTTCATTTAATTCTAAGAATTTTAAAATTTCCTCCTTGATTCCTCCAAAGACCTGCTGTTCATTCAAAAGTATTGTTCAGTTTCCTAGTATTTGTTTAGTTCTTTGTTTTTGTTGCTGTTGTTTTCTGTGTATGAAGTGTGTGGATGAACACTGCAATTTATTTCATGGCCAGGGAACAAAAATGAAAAAGAGGTGATTGGTGTCACATACCATTCCCTAAGTGCATTTCTTTAGGGATCTATGTACCTCCTAATTTGTCCTACAATATAGAAGTTCCTTTACTTCTCAATAGTGTTATCCATTTAACCACAACTTTAATATCTGGGCTTATGAGATATTCAGCATCCAAACCATACCACTAATAGACTATATAACAGAAAATCACATAGGTGAGATATTATGATGTTATATAATCCTTTTATGTTTTGACCTCTATTTGTTGTTGATGGTAGGTAGAGTTCCATGTAGCCCAGGCTGGCTTTGGGCTTACTATGTAGCCAAAGATGACTTTGAACTCCTGCTCTGCCTCCACCTCCTGAGCACTGACTGGGTTTACAGGCATGTGCCAATACACTTGGTTTATCCACTACTCGGAACTAAACCCAGGGCTTTGTGCATGTAAGGAAAGCATTTTACCAGCTGAGCCATTACAGATGCCTTGCTCTATGGTATTTATCAGTGTGTTTTCTTGGTCTGTTGGCTCCATTGTTTTTAGGAACAACATTCATGGTAGCAAGACATGGTAAGAAAAGCTGCTCTGCTCACCTCATGTCTACTAGGCAACAGAAATACATCAGAGGAAGAGGCTGCAGACAAGATATAGCCCTTAAAAGCAGACCTGGTAACCCACTTCTATTAGGCACAGTTTCCACCATCTTCCAATAAAATCTTTCAACGGATTAATCTTTTGATTAGTTCAAAGCCCTCACAATCCTATATCACTTTTCCAAAGTCTTACTTAGGAATAGTGCATTAAAGACCAATCCTTATGGGTCTGAGGGTTTAATTCATATCTATGCTCTATCAAAGCTGTCTTCTCAGTGGCTTAGGGCTGTTAAGTAGTAGATTTAGAAGCTCAGTGAGTTAGTGAATGCTATCACTCTGAAATGCTTGCTTGGTTGAGGGGATATAGAGTATAATTAAGCATTTTGTTCTGAAAACTTTGTGTGTTGTACTTGTTGATAACTTGTTTGTTCTTGGTTTTAGTTGTTGCTATTTTCATTAATTAATAAATTGTTGCTATGTTGATTGTCCATATGCATGAGAAGAAATATGTTTCAGAAAAGGTATTCCTTCGTAGGCTTACATGTCAGTTGGAATCTTGAGGTGAATACATAGTGTGCTAATGGATTATGAGGCACAGATATCAGAAATACATACGAATGTGGAGCTTTGTGTGCAGCAGGAACTAGGAATTCAGTAGCTATAGGTGATACTCTCATCATTTTTAAAAATGTCCCGAGTTTTGAAAATTTGGAACTTATCTTTGTACTACTATTGGTTAAAAAAAAAATCTGTGGAGACTCTGAATATCTGTGTGCGTATAACTAGATACAGTTCAGGCCTACTATGTGCAGAGTATGGCAATGAGAGGCTTTCTGGGAACTTGTTAGTTTACATTGGCAATAATAAAACCTTAGCCTGGTCGTAAGCTCATGATATTCCTCATTCAGCTTTCCCAGGTGTTGGGTGGCAGGTGTGTTTCCACATCCAGCTTCTAGTCTGACTTCCCGAGCTGTCACTTTGTTGAGCTTTCGTACCCTTTGCACAATTGTGGATGTCAAAACCCAGAATCTGCACTGTCACTTCCTTTGGAAAGGGTAACTCTGCTGCTACACGAAACTGAGTTTCTAAGTCTTGAAAAACAGTTTGAATAATGTCCTGAATTACAACAACTTTTTGAAGTTTATTTCAGTGTTTTCAATATAATTTTCAAAAACCCTGTTACATGAACTTCTATTATTACCAGGAAACTCCAAACTTTCCTTAAGCCTTTTGGCATAGCATTTAAGTTGGCTCAGATTACATCCTCAGAAGATTATAATTTCATTCTGTAGTAGAGCTCTCTCAATTTATATTCTTTACTGAAATTTAAAGTTGAAATTGATTAGTACCATAACATCATCTAATGATTTCAAATTTTGTTTTATATACTAGATTCAAATAATATTTATGAAAGTATTCTGGCATGAGCAATACAAAGGCTGTTTTTGTGTCTTATATTTTTGCTGTGTTCAAAAGTAGTTTTGCTACTTGAGCTTCTATTTTAACTGCATTGCCTCAGGCATCTTATTTAAAAAGGTAGTTAGTGAACTAGCTAGTGTCATTTGTTCTTACTCTAGCAACAGAGCATTTTGCATTAAAGAGCAAAATTGTAAGAATTATGTTGATTGAATAATTAAAAAACAGCATTCTTAGTGATTTACATGTGTTTTGCTTTTATTGATTTCTTTATACTTTTTTTATGAGTTAGTGTTTCAAAATAAAAAACCAGTGTCATTTTCTTCTCTGTGAAACTTCAGTACACTAGCTGAATCGGTCAGGGTTTTTATAGTTCGGTTCCATTTCTTCCTTAGATTTCTTTGGTAATTGTTTTATCTGTTCTGTTTTTCTTAAATCATGTTTTTTGTTTTCTATATTGTATATTCCTTAAATTGACTACAATGGAGGTGTCATGTGGCATGTATTAAACATAGGGTACTATGTATACTAGGCAGGTGTTCTATTGCTGATTACCTACCCAGCCTGGCTGTCGTGAATTCTGAATGGATATTTTATAGCTCTTCATATCATTTAAAAAGTTAATTCTTTAGAATTGTGTGGATTCATTTCTTTTTAATATACTGACAGTATAAATAGCCACATGCCACGAATGTATGTCAGTGTAAGAGTATTTGCTTAGCATCTTCTGACTCTGGATTTGAGCTGTCGTATATTAAAAATTAAATTTATTAATATAGCTAGACACATTCAGTAACACAATAAAGTTATATGGCCTTCTTAGGTTCATCTTATTTGGTATTTTAAGGGGAATTCTTTTCTTCCCTGTATCTTTAGTTTCAGATTTGAGATACCTGTTTTTTTTTTTAAATTAAGATTTCATTTTTAATTTCTTACAGCGTATATGATAATATTTTTCTAATGTGGTACTCATCAAGCACTTCCTATGAACAAATCACAGTTGTGGGTAAACAAAAGTCTGCCCAGTGGACCTGCCTTTCTAGTTTACAGTGTGCCTTCATTCATCTTTCACCCCCAGCTTGTTTAGGACAAATGGATTTATTGCTAGAAAATTTAACACAATTCATTTGCCCTTTACTGTGCAAAAGCAATACTTTTGACTAAATTTCAGTTTTTAATTTGATGAAATCTGTCCATATCTCCTGATGTTTTATATATCACATATGCACTTTCTATATCCTTTTACTTTTCTGCTATATAGCTTATGTAATCCTTTATGTAAATTATATTGAAGAGTCATTAGGGAACCTTTCATACGGATTATTTAGTGATTTGGTTTAGTTTGGTTTTGCTGTTGGGGGCAGAGAGGAGAGAGGTCTGGGATACAACTCAGGGTCAAACGCATACCATTGTACTACATTCCCAACCACCCCACCCCCACCCCATACTCATTTTTAATGGAATTTTTCAAACTTTTTCTGTGCATAACTGATAACTGTCCTTTCTTGGTTCTTAATTGTGTGTGTGTGAGAGAGAGAGACAGTTTGGACATGCCCATCTTTGTCTCTAAGGTCTAGAGTTACCATAAAGTTTTCATTTTTATCCCTTGATTTTTAATATCCACAGTTCTTTCTCAAAAGTCATATGATACAGTTTTAACTACTTCTGAGTGTTTTATTTCAAAGTTTATGTCTTCGTGTATTCTTAACTGTATTTTTAGTGTAACTTTCTAGAATGTGCACTCTGGTGCTTACTGTATTATAAAGGTGCACAGTGACAGCCACACTTAGTTCCAGAGCATTGTTGTCCTCCGCCTCCAGAGAAACTCGGAAGTCTTAGTGCTCCTAAGCCAAACTCTGGGAACCACTGTCTTTCTTTGTCTGGAGATTGCCTCTCTAGACATTTTGTTTAAATAGAATTATACAACATGCTTTTGCATCTATTTTTCATTTAGCATAGTGTTTTGAGGGATTCTTTAAGTTGACGCATTTACCAGTACTTTGTTTCTCTTATTGCAAATAGTAGCCCATTGTATGAATATACCATATGTATTTATCTAGTCATCCATCCAGTCTTGGAATAGTTTGTTTTTAGTCACCATCATATGAATGTGAGTTCTTATGTCAACTTAGTGATAATCATTCCTAGGAGCCTTATTATAGATAATGTTTACAGATGTATTAAGTAACAGCTTCAAACCAATTGTGTTGGAACAAATCTGAAATCTTGGCACTAGGGAGGCTGCTGAGACAGGAGGATCAAAGAATTCAAGGAGGATTGTACTTCATATTTCTATTGTATAACAAAATAAAATACTATAAGATGGAAACAGCAGTTTTAACCAAGAGACTGATTGCAGAAATATTCTATATATTCAGTACACCTGTTAAGTGCGTATTTATCAAAGTTATGAAATATTGCATAGTTTTTAAGTTGTATTGTCAAAAGTATTTGCTTAATTTTAATTTGTTATTATCATGTGTGCATGCATGCATGTATATGTATGTATAGGTAAATGTGTGCCATGGTGCATGTATGGAATCATCAGGCCTATGTTGCAAGTGCTTGTACCCACTGAGCTATCTCATCAACCGTACCAAAAATATTTAATGAACAGTAAAAATATAGGTAAAATGTAAGTCCTGTGGAATATGTCATTATAATGAGTATGTCTCTAATTCTTTAAAAAGACAGGGCAAGAAATTAGAATGTTTATTGTGTATATAATAATATATATACAATATATAGTGTGAATATATATATATATACTGAATATAGATAAATATATTATGCTGTTGATAGCAACTTATTCTTGAAAGATTGAAGAATTTGTTTTTATTTTCTTCTGAACTTAAATTTATTATGCTGTTTTTTATTTTAATGATGTTTTTGAAGTTTTTTTTTTTTGCATCTTAAAAACTTTTGCTGGGGGTGGTGGTGCATGCCTTTAATCCCAGCACTCGGATCTCTGTGAGTTAGAGGTCAGCCTAGTCTACAAAGGGGGTTCCAGGACAGCTAGGACCATTATACAGAGAAACCCTGTCTCAAAATACAAAATCAGCAACAAAAATTTAAGTTATAGGCTTGGCTGGTTCTCTCCATATAGACCAGTGAGCCTTGAACTCAAGAGACCTGCCTGTCTCTGTGTCTGCGGTTCTGAGATTAAAGATGCTCTTAGAGAAAATCATTATTCTTGAAAAGGATCATATGAGGTGAAAAGCCTGACTCCCAGTACTAGTTCTACTATTGAAGACTTATGAACTTTGAAATAACTCTGTCTTTTATAGGAAAACAATTTGCTCATCTGTAGAATATTTAAAATTTTAAATTAATTGATTTTAAGTGTTTGGCTGCTTTGTCTGCGTTCACGTTTGTGTGCTTATGCATGCCTCCAGCTCATGTGGCCAGAAGGCGTTAGGAATAGGTAGTGAAGTGCAGTGTGGGTCTTTGGAAGAACACCGCATGCTCATGACCGCTGAGCCGTCTCTCCGGCTTTGGGCTCCTGTCTTAGGAGGCACTGTAGTAGAGTGGGAAGTCCTGTGATAAGTTGAGGACTGTAACCGTGGAAATGACTGCACAGGTGCATAGCTCATGTTTTTACCTCTTATTAGCTGTGTGGCATTTGGGGAGAATTTAGTCTCTTTGTGCCTTAGTTTTCTTGTGGGAATAATAATAGTATTTCATAGGGATTAAGAGAATTAAATGAGTCATGTGTAAAGGAAGTAATATTGGTCTGGGCACACAGTTAGGACTCAATAAATATTAACCTTTTACTATCTAACCTCCCTTATGTAGTTACTTATTGCCAGGAATTATTTTTAGCCAAAGTAGTGGTTGTTAAATTTATCATTTAAAAACTTTAATTTTCTATTTAGGTATGTTTGAAATTGTGTTGTTTGCCAGTGGGTAAAGTGGAGTAGTTGGATTTTGCACTCTTCTTTTCCCTTCACACTTTGCTCTGTTATTTTGCGTTCTTCACTGATAGTTTCTTTAGGCCTTAAGTTATCTCATTGATGAGAATTTTGGGGGAACTCAGCACTAACATTTTACTAGATTTTTCTAGAGTTTTAAACTAACTTTTTTATTTTGAAGACACTGTTTACTTTATTCGCTTTGCAGGAAGTTGTGGTATACTATTCTTTAGTTGTACCTATTTTTCTTCAACTGATATTTAACTTTAGGGCATAACATTAAGGGGTTGAGATAATATTACAGAAAATGCACTAGCCTATTGTAGGAAAAGTCTAACATTATGACCTTTTAAACTCAGCTAGAAATTGGTAGAGCATTATTTCCTATTTAACTTAGTTGGTGCATATGTGTTACTGAATTTAATTCCAGAAAAGAATATATCCAACTGTTAGTAAGAAATAAATCAGCATATTTATTAGTCACTCTGGATTTAGTAACCACATTGAAGTTCATTTTATCATCCTGACTGAGGACTACAGAAATAAATTAGTCTCATATTACATCACTGTCTTTCACTCTATATGAGGTAATTAAGTTCTTCATCACTAGTGACTCAGCTACTGCGTTGCTTTGGAAATTTTTATCTGAGATTAGGTGACTCTGGTAGCAAAGTTTATTATTGCAGTTATATAATGAAGGTAAATGTATATTTGTATTCTATAGGTAGAAGAGTAGAAATTGTATTTCTTTTTTTAAAAATTATTTATTTATGTATACATTTTTTGGGTATGAGTGCTCTGCCTGCTCATGCCTGCATGCCAGAAGAGGGCACCATATTCTATTATAAATGGTTGTGAGCCAATGTGTGGGTGCTGGGAATTGAATCCAGGTCCTCTGGAAGAGCCAACAGTACTCTTAACCACTGAGCCATCTCTACAGCCCTAGAAATCATGTTTTTTTTTTTCTTATGTCTTTAGAAGTTTCTCCTTCTTTGTGTGGTGTATCTGAAGTGATAGCCTGCTGCAGGGGCCATTATTTCTACATTACCAACAAAGAAGAGGAATTTTTGTTTATTTTGTTTTTACTGACTGTATTAGTTACTTTCTGTTACCATGACTAAGACAGCTTGAGGAAGAAAGTTTATTTTGACTTATGGTTCCAGGCTGAGAGCCCATAGTTTGGATGTCGTATGATTGCAGGCAGTGGAGTCAGGACAGGGAGAGGTCATTTTCTAGCCACATGCAGAGAGCAGAGAGCAAACTAGAAATGGGACACAGCTGTAAACTCTCAAAGCCCACCTCAGTGGTATGTCATCTAAGGAAGAAAGTAGATGATGGTTCATTCAAGATACATGTTTAAGCCAGACAGAGCAGCATGCCTATAATCTTAGCATTGAGAGATTAAGGATAACCCTTAAGGCTACATATTGAGTGGAGTCAGCCTTGGTTGCACAATTAAGACCCTATCTCAAAAACCTAAAATAAGTGAGCAAGCAAGCATGCAATCAAACAGAAAAGTAGAGGTCTGCGGTTATATATAGCTCAGTGATAAGCATGTGCCTCGCCTATTGTAAAGCTCTGGATCCTGTCATTAGCAATGCAAAAGGGGAAAATACACATGTAGTAAAATACAAATTGGTTGTTACATTTAATCAGTACAATACCTATTGCTAGAAAGGTATGATAGTGACACCAACTTTGTATTTTGGAATTAGGGAGTCCAAGTATAATCGGCTGTTTCCTGTCATGGCTACCTGTTCCAGATACCTGGCAGCTGCTTCCCAAATTACCACTCAGAGGATTTATAATTAATAAATCCTTGACTGGTAGCTCAGGCTTATTACTAGCTAGCTCTTACATTTTAAGTTAACCCACATTCTTTGTTTACACTCTGCCACAGGGTGGTACGTTTATTAGCATGGCATGTTCATCTCCTGCTCCTTCTGCATCAGATTGGTAACTCCTGACTTCATCCTTCTCCTTCCAGTTATCCTTAGTTTTGTTGCCTCGCCTATACTTTCTGCCTGGCTTCTGGCCAATCAGGTAATTAAACCAATTTGAGTGACAAATCTTTACAGTGTACAAGAGGGTTATTCCACATCATTCAAGATAACTTTTCTTATTTTTTGAATGTAATTAAAAAGTTCAGTAGTAAATTTAAAAAGGAAGGATAAACCAAAAGATAAGCAAACAGCTTTAAATGTTCCCAGTGCTATATAGATGGGTACAGGACTTTTAACCTAGAGTTGCTAATATGACATGGCTGTTTCTTTGTTGCTGAGAGAGCTGTATGTTTGTTCTGTGATCTGTATTCTTCTTTTTTAGCTTTGGCTAAATGCTGAGCCAGTTGCTGTTGCTGGAGTGACTCACATCTTGGGACTCTACCCTATGCTACTCCAGGAAAACACTACTAACTTTACCATTCCAAGTAAAAATTCTGTAGTGTCCTTTCTAACCTTTCTTTGTAGACTCATCTAAAAATATGCTTCTGAGTTTTTAAAGTTCCTCGTGGAGTTCTTCTTTGTGGGGGACCAGACAAACATCTCTGCATCATTCCCAACTAGTTTTAGTACCTAATAATCATCTAAGAATACGTGACAAATTATCTACCAAAAAAGTTTTTTGTTTTTTTGTTTTTTGTTTTGTTTTGTTTTATTTTTTGTTTTTCCAAGACAGGGTTTCTCTGTGGCTTTGGAGCCTGTTCTGGAACTAGCTCTTGTAGACCAGGCTGGCCTCGAACTCACAAAGATCCGCCTGCCTCTGCTTCCTGAGTGCTGGGATTAAAAGCGTGCGCCACCACCGCCTGGCCCTAGAGAGCCTTTTTAAAGCAAGAAATGAAAATGTATCCCTTATTTTTTTTCCTTCTAACATCAAAGATTCTTCCCTTTTCTGATAAATTATCTGTATTATTTATATACTGTATAATTACTATCATAGTTTTATACATTACCCACATTCAAATGTACGTCTTTGTTAAATAGCATTGTATGATTTTTATATTGTTAATAGCTTGGTTTATATGAAGAGATGAAATATGGCAATCAGGAATGATAAATAAAACATCTTCCTGATCATTTTATTATTATTCTTTGCAGTAGCTTTTGTTTTATTAAAAATAAAACCAGATGTGGTGGTAGACACCTATAGTTCCAATTCTCAGCAGAGGAGACTGAAAAGGATCAAGGACTACATAGTGAGTTTCAAGCTAGACTGGGCTATATAGCAAGACCCTGTTTCCAAAATAAAAAAAAAAACCCAGAAGCTAAAAAAAGCATATAACCAATTTAATATAATAATAATTTTATGGTAAATTATCTTCTACTAGGATGGTAAACAATTTTCTCATAGGTATTTGATCCCTTCAGTCTTTACCACTCTGATTGGCTTGATTACTTTGGGACTCCAAGAAGAGATATCCCTGTAAATTCTAACTTTCAGAATTAGAGATTTGGGGTTGTAATGTGTTGTGACTTTTCTAGATTTCTTCTGCTCTTTGGCAGTTTATTTGGGTCAGCACAACTTTTATTTGTACAGTGGTAGAACTATTAGGTAGTGTTTGTCTTTTTTTCTGACCTCTTAGGTATGATTTTTCCTAATCACCCCTCCCCCATGTACTTCTAACTATCCTGTTAGAAACTAACTCAGGCATTTTTCCCACTGGTTTCTCCTTAACGAGTTTGAATTATTGTTTTCTAAGCTACGTTAATATTATTTCATATAATTAAACTTTTATTACTTTAAATTGTGTGTGTGTGTGTGTGTGTGTGTGTGTGTGTGTGTACATGAGTGCTGGTGCTCACAGAGGCCCGTGGATCCCCTAGGAGATGGAGTTGTAGGTGGTTGGTTGTGAGCTGCCTTTGGAAGAAGAGTTCAAGCTCTTAACCACTGTATCATCTCTCCAACCTCTAATTTGTGTAACTTTAGTGATCAGTTAATACTTCTGCTTTTCGTTCATGTATCTATTTGTTTTCCTCTATTCCCCATCCCTGTCCCTTCCTTTGCATATCTATGCTACCAAGACTTGACTCTGGGACCTCATGCCTGTGAGCCAAGTTCTTTACCATGGAGCCACATTCTTAGCCTCTTTTAAAGATTTGCTTTTGGATAAGGTCTTGCTAAGTTGTCCCGGCTAGCAGTGTTCCTGCCTTAGTCTCCCTAGTATCCGGGATCACAGGTATGTGCACCACACCAGCTAATGTCTGTACTTTGTTTTTCTGCCTGTGCTTACTCACTGCATGTGCTCCAGAGAATCTAAAGTGAAATGACTCCAGTCACTTCCAAACACAGCTGATGCTTGGACTGCCCAGGTAGCCAAAGCTAGAAACCTGTGTCTTCAATGCTAAGCCCATAGAATCTATCATTAAACTCTTTACTACTTCTAAACTTGTCCAAGTTTAAAACACTGTTATGTATTGTAACCGAGTGTCCAAGACTTTGGTCTAGCACGTCTTAAACCTTTACTGCAATGAAGTATGAGTTTGATTTCAGTACTTCCCTGCCTAAAATCTATAGTGATGCGTTCCCAGTCATCTATATTGTACTTTCTTGGCGCTTCTTAAGAAAGGCTTGATGACTGCTCACCTTTCTAGTCTTGTCTCCCTGTCTTCTCAGGGTTCTACCCTAGTATCCTTCCAGACTCCTCTCTTGCCAGCCCTACTTGTGGTGTTGGTTCTAACCCCTGGTTGCTCAGGCTGTTCAGTTCCTTACTCATCCTTCAGCTAAATATGGAATGACTTTGTTAAGGAAACCTCTATTCCTTGAAAGATAGGGCAGGTGTCTCTGATCTGTGGTGGGTCGCTTTTTTAAAGAATATAAGGTGTTGTTGTGGGGAGTGAACCGCTTGTTCATCCCGGCCTCCCGGCTAGCATAGACCCAAAATAATCACACAGAAACTGTAATCATTAAATCACTACTTGGCCCATGAGTTCTGGCTTCTTATTGGCTAACTCTTTTATTAATTTAACCCATCTCCATTAATCTGTGTATTGCCATGTGGCAGTGGCTTACCGGGTAAAGTTCCCAGCGTCTGTCCCCGGCAGCTCCATGGTGTCTCCCTGACTCTGCCTTCTTCCTCCCATCATTCAGTCCAGTTTTTTCTGCCTACCTAAGTTCTGCCCTATCAATAGGCCAAGGCAGGTTTTTTTTTTTAATTTATTAATGGTAATCACAGCACACAGAGGGGTGTTTTTCTCTTGCTACACAACGGCGTTCTTAATTGTGCACAGTAGTGCATGCCTGTGTTCTGTCTGCTTTGGGCTTTCGGGTGAGAACACTGCTTGAGCCTAGAAACTTGAGGCTACTCTGGGCAATATGACAAGAATATCACTTCTAAAAATAAGTTTCTGATGTCACTTTTCCTTCTATGTTTGTTTATTTCTTTGCTTCCCTGTAAAACATAGCTCATTAAAAGATTTGTCTGTGTATGTGCCTCTCATTCTTCTCCATTTTCTCAAGTCATTCTGGCTTTTATTCTTCATTACTGCACTTTTAATTTCATTTTGACCATTCCACCTATTGTTCTTACCAAACCACTAATGGCTCCTAGATTGTTATTTCCTGTTTCTTACTTTACTCCGATCATATCAGTTTATCTCCTATAGTCCTGGGAAATACCCTTTACACCTCACACAGCTTCCAGGAGAGATCATTTTCTCTGAGGTTTCTCTCAGACTTGCCTGTCATTCTTCCCAGACTCTTTACTTGATCTTCATCTCTCTTGGCCCTTAAACTTTGAGTTGCTTCAAGGTTGGGCCTCTTCTTTATCTGTACTTGATCTCATTATATTATGATGAAAACCAAATTACCTGTGCGGTTGTGTAAAAGATCAATATACCTTTTTAGTTTTGTAACATTGCTTCAGGGGTAAGGGGTAAGCGAGAGACCATAGTATATTAAAGCCCTTGGTTTAAAAACATGTACAAATAGAAGCAGTTGGTTGCCAAAGTTTTTCTATCCAGAATTTAGTTCTTTAATCTTTTTGTTTGTTTTTCAAGACAGGATTTGTCTGTTTAGCTTTGGAGCCTGTCCTGGAACTCTCTCGGGTGGCCTTGAACTCACAAAGATCCACTTGCCTCTGTCTCCTGAGTGCTCGGTTTAAAGGTGTGTGCCAGCACCACTTAACTTAGTTCTGTAATCTTAAAGAACAAAACACAGTTGGTCTGAAAATTCTTCAGTTTAAAATAAAGTTTTAAAGTGATTTTATTGCTGAAGGCAGCAGCTTTATTTCTGGATGCTGTATGTCTGTCTGCCTGTGTAAGGTTACTAACCTTTTAACTTACTGAATTTTCCCTCGATCGTCCTTGAAGTTTATCCATTTTGTGTTTGGAAAAGTCTGTTTTTGTGTGCTTCCCTTCTCATTTTGTGACAATACTTGCCTTTCTATGTTGTTCCCCCAACCTCCAGTGGTGTGTGTGTGTGCGCATATGCATGCAGGTGCAGTATGTGTGGGTGCATGGGTGTATGAATACATGTATGTGTGGGGGCCAGAGGTTGGAGTCCTGTTTCTTTTGTTGCTCTCAACCTTATTTTCAAGATAAGATTCCTCATTGAACCTAGAGCCCACCTATTGGACCTACCACGTTAGCTGGCCAACCTGCTGTAGGGTGCTGTAGTTCTCTGCCTTCCCAGTGAAGGTATTATAGGTGCACACCACATGACTCTTAGTGAGTGCTTTGGCTCTGAACTAAGTCCTCATGCTTGTCCAGCAAAGCACTTTACTGACCAAACCATCTCTTCAGCTGGTTGTTTCCTTCCCAGTTTACTATTTTACCTTCTTTACATAATTTTCCACTAAGTGATCATAGTGTGATACTGAAGATGTTTTAGCTGTAGTGAATATTGTTTTTTGTCACTCTATACTTTATTATTTATTTATGTTTAACTTTTTATTTGTGGATTTCACATCATGCACTCTGATCCCATTCATCTCCTGTCTTTTCTTATCTACCCTCTGCCTTTGCAACCTCCCCTGCAAAATAAAATAAAAATAAAATTTAAAAGAAAAACATCTTGCCATGGAAGCTGTAGTGTGTCACAGTGAGTCACACAGTATATCCTTTAGTTCACACATAGTGTTCATTGCAGTGAGTCATTCTTGTTTGAGGCCCCTGGCTTCTGCTACACTATCAGTACTGAGCCCTCACTGCGACTCCTCTTGCATATCCTGTTGTTTCTCTGTGCCATGGAGATCCTGCAGCTTTGGATCTGCAGGACTGGTCCTTTCATGTGCACAGAATCTGTGCTCCACCCCAGTCATAGATGGGGTGGATATTGGGGTGGATCAGCTCATAGCCATGGTTCTGGGCCTGGGTGATAGCTGGTTGGTCAGCCCACCAGCAGACCTCACCGTCATCACTAGGGTGAACTTTCCAGTTGCCCTGCCTAGCTTACTCAATGCCTCAGGCAGCAAGGGGTGTGGGACCAGTTCTCCTGTTCTCAGCTACTGGAGCCAGATTTACTGTGTTGCCCAGGTGAGGTGCAGGGCCCACTCTCCTGAGTGCTGTAGCTGGCGAGGCGAAGATTTAGGTCTCCCACTCTCATAGCCCTGAAACCAGCTCTCCTGCCTGTCACAGCCCACACTACTGAATGGCAGATGAGGGGCGGGTTCAACTCTCTGCTCTCCCACCCTTGGGACCAGCTTACCCTCACCCTGCCAATAGATTCAGCTCTACTGTGCTGCCCAGGTGAGGTGGAGGGTCTATTCTCCCAAGTGCTGCAGCCAGTGAAGGACAGGGGCAGCTCTTTCTACTGTTGAGTGAGGAGCAGGGCCAACCCTGCAGCCTTTGAATATCAATATTGTCCCAGGTGGCAGTCCAGACGAAGGACATCCACATGGCCCTTGGTGGTACCATGGGCCATGGACATCAACACAGACCCAGACATGGCCCTCAGCGGTAGCATGGGCTGGGACTTCACCATGACCTTAGGAGGCTTTGCATGCTCTTTGCATCAGGCTCTTCTTCTCTCCCCTCCCCCGTATCTTCAGATCTGCCCATCTTTGTAGTGCTCAAGCTCTTATGCTCCTCTTTCTCTCCCATCTCTCCACTCCATACTGGCACATAATAGTGGTTTGCGCTGCTGGTAGAACCAGAGTTGGGCAGGGTGTCTGGGTGTCTTCTTCCTGCCCATTCTGTGTGGTGGCGAGCAGGGGCTCTGGGTGTCTTCAAGTGTTTGCCCAACCCAAAACTTTCAAAGGAAATAAATCTCTGGCCAAAGTTAGATGCAGCAGGATAAAACTGTAGTTCAACAGAGTTGTGCAGTCTCATGGTTGAACTGCCACTACAGCGTACTATAGAGATTAGCAGATAGGCCACTGATGAGAAATGAACATGGCAGGACATGTCTAGTCAGTCGTGGGTCTCCATTTTGTAGGTGCTACTCTCCTTCCTGGGCTAGGATGCAGCTCTGGGAGTCACAGTGACTCGTACAGTGGTCAGTTTTCTGACTGGAAGACGGCATAGACCCACTAGCACTTGTGTTTGTCACTGGCTCAATTGATGGGCAGTGTAACTCAGCTTTTCCCAAGGAGCAAGAACAGCAAACCCCTTCGTATCTCCAGTTCCAGCTCACTTCATAGCTCACAAACTGCTCTTCTTCCATTTCTCCACTGCTTATTTGATTGCTTCTTTCTCTCCCATCACTCCATCCCCTTACTCACTTCCCACACCAGGTGGGCTGCAGTGTTGTCTTAGTGCTTTCCTGGAGTGCCTGCTTGGGCTGGCAGCATGGCAGGGGTGGGGGTTTCCGCCTGGATGGCAAATAAAATTTTAAATCCTCAAGTGTTAATTTTCAGATTTCTCTTTGTGAAGATAAGCACTCTATTGGTGTATATTCTTCAAATTTTTTACTTCCTAATTGTACTGGCTGGTTTTGTGTCAACTTGACACAAGCTAGAGTCATGAGAGACAAAGGACTCAGTTGAGGAAATGCCTCCATGAGATCCAGCTGTACGGCATTTTCTTAATTAGTGATTGATGTGGGCGAGCCCAGCCCATTGTGGGTAGTGGTCCTTGGGCTGGTCCTGAGTTCTATAAGAAAGCAGGTTGAGCAAGCCAGTAAGCAGCACTCCTCTGTGACTTCTACATCAGCTCCTGCCTCCAGGTTCCTGCCCTGCCTGTGTTCCTGTACTGACTTCCTTTGGTTATAACAGCAATGTGGAAGTGTCAGCTGAATAAACCCTTTCTTCTCCAACTTGCCTTTTCGTTGCGGTGTTTCATTACAGTAGTAGACTAAGACACTAATAGTGCAGCCTATATCATTGATTTTACAAAAATGGATTATATCTTAATTATATTTTTATCCTGATACTACAGCCCTACCTCCTTATCTGTGAAGATTGTATTTTATCAGATGATTATAATATGGGTTTTTGTTGTTTTCTGCAGTTTCTTCCTTAGCCTTTTGAGTATTTGATTAACAGGTGTGTTCAACCAAGCTCTGTTTGTCATATAGTTTGGACGGGCATTAGAGTTATTTCCAGTTTGTTTGAGACAAGGCCTGCTATGTAGCTGGTCTGGAACTCAATATATAGACCAGGTTGACCTGGAGCTCATAGAGATCTGCCTGCCTACTGAGTGCTGAGGTTAAAAATGTGTGTCACCATGCCCATTCCCAGTTTTAAAATTTTAATTAAAAATTTTTGGCAATACCATACTTATATATACAATGAACTTTGAATACACTCAACCCTTACTGCCTTCTCATCCCTTCCCACTACTCCAGACTTTCTTCTTTCTAATAAGTCTCCCTGTTATTTCTGTGCTATGTCTTCTTCCACTCTTGGTCTCTATCCTTCCCTCTCTCATTTTCTCCCTTGCTTCCTTTTTTGTTCAGTTCCTCCCAGGTAGTCATAGCTGTTGTGTGTTCATGATCATAAGGACCACTTTGTATTCAGAAGACAGCACCATACTGCATTCTTCCCCCACCTTTCGCTTCCCGTAGTCCTTCCTCTCTCTCTCTCTTCTGTGATGTTTCCTGGGCCGTGGATGGGGTGACATAGAAAACCCATTTGGGTCTAAGCATTAGCTGTTGTGTTCCCCTGTTTAACTATTACCCACTGCTGCAAGAGTCGCTCTGATCCAGTCTGAGCGACAGGAGTCCGTGGATATAAACATATATATTTAGAAAGCAGTTTTAATACATGGTTTTTTGGGAAGACACCAGTGTTAGATTCTCCAATAGAGCATGTGACCTCTCATAGGCTTTTCACCAGTTCTATGGTGTGGGCATGTACGTATTTCCTCCTGTAGAGTTTCTTCAGTCCAATCAGAACATTTATGTGGTAGCATATCTTGCCAGGCAGTTCAGTATTGGAACAGGAACAGCCTACAGCTGGGTGTGATTGTTCTGGCACTATGGTGGTGGGTATCCAAGAGCAAATGTAAGAGCCTGTAGTGTTTTGAGAGTCTGCGGGGACTACCTGGCCAATCATAGGGGAATATCCCATAGCTGACACTGGAATTTTGGTTTGAAAACCTATGGCTTCTTGGAGCAGTGTTAACCATCATGAGAAATACTTCTTTTCAATTTCTTTTTTTTTAAGTCTATAAAATGGCAGGTTCCTATATGACTTTTTCATTCATTCTTAGTTTTGATTGCTCCCTTCCTCCAACTCCATGTTTCTTGTATTTCTTTATTTCCTCATTTCTCTTCAACTCTTTTCTTTCCTATAGTCCCTCCTCTGCTTTTATATAAATATGATTTACTCTTCCTGCTACCTTTAACACCCCTGCCCCATGTCCTCTTTCCTGATACCTGGCCTCTTCACTACAACCTCAACATAGCTATCTAAAAATTTGAGTTCAAGATCCACATATGAGAGAGAACACCCAGTGTTTGTCTCTCTGGGTATGGCTTTCCACAGTCAGTATAATATTTTCTAATTCCATTCATTTTCCTGAAAATTTCATTTTTAAGATTTTTTTGTTGTTGTTTTTCAAGACAGGGTTTCTCTGTAGCTTTGGGGCCTGTCCTGGAACTAGCTCTTGTAGACCAGGCTGGTTTCGAACTCACAGAGATCCGCCTGCCTCTGCCTCCCGAGTGCAGGGATGCCACCACCGCCTGGCTTCATTTTTCTTTAATGCTGAGTAAAATTCAATTGTGTGAGTGGCTTACGATGGTCACACATTAATTCTATAATTAATTAATATAATTAGCTATAGAATAATATAATTATATATAATTAAACTGTATAATGTATAATTAATATAACTAATTCTATAGTTGGTTGCTAGCTGAATTGATGATCAGAGATGCTCAGGAAATGACTGGTAAACAATGAGTCAAGTGTATAGTATTTTATTACTATATGAATCAGTTAAATATTGAAAGTATTTATTTAGTGTTTATTCAGTATACATTTTATTAAGGGTTCAAGACAGAACTGATTCTACTCTCCAAGGGTTTTTAGTAGTCGTGAAGAATCTTTGATGTCCTTACTTTTTTGTATAATCTTTGGGCATATGTTTAACTACTGTCTCAATCATTGTGCACATGAGTTTTGATGAGGGCATGTGTGTAAAGGAGCTAGCATGGGACCTGGTATGAGCAAATACTTAATATGCTTGTGGACACGGGAACTGAGAAATCCTCAGTTTATGCCTGTGTGGCAAATCGTTGGTATCAGCTAGTATATGCAGTTTTGAAAGAAGTTTTCGACCCTGCCTTTCTAGATGGTTTTGCAGCAGGTCTGCTTGTTTTATTTTTACCATCACTACTATCTGTCCCTTGGCCAACTGTCAGCCTTGTCTTACTGATGTAGGAAGTAAAATTATTCTTATTTTACAGAGGCTTGAGAGAAACAGAAGAAGCAATAAAATATTCAGACAAATAGAGATAATAGAGCAGAATATTGAAGTTAAAACAGTTTAAAATCTGCCCAGTGTGGTGGCTCACACCTGTAATCCTATCTCTTGGGAACTGGAGGCAGGAAAATCAGGTTTAGGTCATCCTTGCAAACATGACAAGTTCAAGCCTGGGTGAAGTCTACACAGCCTGTACTTGTAAGATCTTGTTTCAAAAACAAACAGTAAGACAAAATGTTTAAAATGCACCTTTCTCCCCATTGCTAGTTTGGGAGCACTTTTAGCAAATTACTTAATCTCTTTTAATTCTAAATTATTTATCTGTAGTATGGGAATAATGTAACAAGTGCATTAAGTGAAAAAACGCATATAGAGGAATTTGTCCAGGCATATAGAAAAAACTTAAAAACCAGATATGATGGCTGTGGTGAGCCATTGGTGGGCAATGGATTTTTGTTCAGCTCTACTCTCTATGGATAATTTGTAAATAGCTGAATTCTGGGTGTAAATAGTATTGCTTTTCATGGAAGTGAAAGAAATCAATTCTTTAAAAATGTATTTATTCTTTTATTTAGAGTGTGTGTTCTCATGTGACATCCATGGCTCATATGGAGGGTTTCTTCTTCTCCTGTGTATGTTCCAGGGATCAAACTTAGGCTGTCAGGCTTGATGGTAAGAGGCTTTAACTTGTTGATCTGTCTCACTGGCTCAGAAATCAATACTTTAAAAGAAAATTTTGCATGGTGGTGCATACATTTTATTCCAACACTCAGGAGATAGAAGCAGGTAGATTTCTGTGAGTTTGAGGCCAGCCAAGGGTTCCATAGTGAGACTTATCTCAATGCAAACAAATTAATGAAATTAGTTCAAAGAAAATTTCACAACTTCTTCATCTTGGGTCTCAAGATTTTTCTGTGCTTAAGCCATAAGTGGAGGTAGAAAATGAAGATGATATTTTCTGTTACTAATTTCAGTTCAAGGTCTTGAAAAGAATTAGTGAATTGTGAATGGGAATATTATTATTCTGGGAAGAAGTGGGTGTCAGGAAGACTCCTGGGAGTGGGCTCAGTTTGAACGCCTGAGCCATGTGGTAGTAGAGAAACAGAGCCTCTGCACTTGACCTTGTTAGCCCAGATAGTCATTTCTCAAATACAACCATTTTTCATAGGTTGTATCATTTTGCTATTTATTCACCTATGATTATTATTATCATTATTACTTTACTTTTTCAAAGAAAAAATTATCTGCTCAAGGCTTTGACCATTTACATATTGACAAGAATTCTTTGAAGATTACAATTTGCCTTAAAGAAAGAAATGTGTATAAAGTCTGTGTGTGCTTTCTCAAGAAGGACTAAAATACTGGTGGCAAAAGTGAGCAAGTCATGATCTCCCTATTTCCAGTGACTTGAAGTTCATCCTGTAGCTGCTGTCTCTCAGAGATGTCAGAGTAACAAATGCATAGAAAATCCCTGTCACTCCAGACAGTAGCAGATGGGCACAGGAACAGGATATAGCCCTCTGAGGTGTTGGTGTCAACACTGTATGCTGGAGTCTCATGCCTGAGCCAATTGCTAAGCTGAGTAAAAGCTATTTTCCGATGCTGAGTGGGCAGTGTCTCTGGTTTCATTGTGTGTGGTGGACTTGCTGTTCACTCCCTGGCCAGCTGGTGTCCACAAACAGCTGGGAGGCAAGGAGGAGAGGGGTCAGGTAGCCTTCTAGCACACAGGCTTCCGGAGGCCTGTCTTCTTAGTGGCCACAGAGTACAGGAAAAGCTGTTTGTCCGCAGGAGGATGTGATTGGGGCTGATGGGACACTTGCAAAACTAGGCCAGAGCAAACCCTCAAGGCAGAGCCCTGCTTCTACTTCCCCTTCCATAAGCCCCTGAGGGCATTGCCCAGCACTGACAGTATACACTCAGAGAGCAGAAGGAAGATGTGTTCCAAAGCAGGGGTTTGACATGGACAGGAACGGACCTTCCAAATACCGGGTAAGGCTTTCAGCATCCCCTCCCTGCAGTATCTATGGCCAGGGCACAGGCAACCCATAACTGCTCCCGAATACAGGGGCCTACACCAATACTTTAATCAGATCTTTTATTGTGCCCTTATTAAGAAATCTTCAACATCCTTGTCTAGTGCCAAGGCCCCCTTTTACATTATGTCTTGGATTTCTGCCCTTGTTCCGCTGGGTTTTGTTATTCTTTAGAGCTGGGTCATGACTATATAGAAATGTGCTGCCGTACCTGTTCCTCCTCCTCCTCGCCTTCTCAATCTAGGCACCACCCTCACACATAAGTGTGCCTCTCTGTACTTCACATCAATCTTGTAGAATTTAGCTATTTGATTCATACTTTATTTTTAGCGTTTCTAGGTATATGGTTTTTCTGTATAGTTGGGTGCCTAGTAAGTATTATAAATTAAAATGATTTGACCCAGTGGTGGATTCTTGTTTGAAATGAGTTCAAGCTATTCTCCTTGCTTCATGAAAATTTTATAATTTTGTGAGATTTTTTTTTTTCGAGACAAGGTTTCTCTGTGGCTTTGGAGCCTGTCCTGGAACTAGCTCGTGTAGACCAGGCTGGCCTCGAACTCACAAAGACTCGCTTGCCTCTGCCTCCCAAGTGCTGGGATTAAAGGCGTGCGCCACCACTCGGCATTTTGTGAAATTTTTATGAGAGCTTTGAATTAAATATCAGAGAGTGCTTAATTTAAGAGGAAGGCAGGCAAGCATTGTGGTTTGGAATTTTTTGTTTTGGAATCATAGTGTCAGGTCAGCAGTCGCTGTGAGACTGTTACCATCTGATTAATGTGCCTGAGTTTCAGTTTTTTATCTATAAAATGGAGATGTTAATATCTTCTTGGTAGTCTTATGAGGATTGGAAGTGATCCACGTCAAATATCTGCACATCACAGGGGTTCTGTAGGTGGAAGCTATTAATGTTGTTTCTTTTAATGATATTGCATAGCCCTTAATATACAAGTCTTTTACCTCCTTGCTAAATTTATTCATAGCTATTTTTTCTTTTAGATTCTTTTAAATGGAAGTGCTTTCTTAATTTCCATTTTGGAACCCATTACTAGCATATAGAAACATAGCTGCTGGGTTACAGGTGTAGCTGAATGGTCAAACATTTTGCCTAGAGTGTGCAAAGGCCTGGGTCCCAGCTTCAAACTAAAGGACTGTAATATAGAAATATGACGTAAAGTGCAGTTTAGTTAAATTTGTTTGCCTGAATGGCATTTGATGTGTTCTGTGGGGTTGTCTAGATAGAAAACCGTCGCCTGTGAATGGACATATTTACCTTTCCCTTTTCAGTTTGCTTGTCTATTTTGTTAATAGCTACAACTTCTAGTATAATGTTGAGTAGTAAAATAATGGTAAAACGGTGTCCTTATTGTTCCTAAGGGGAGCTGCTATTCTTTAAAAAAATTAATATGACACTTTGTACATATGTAGCATTAATATAACACTTTGTACATATATAGCATTAATATGACACTTTGTACATACATAGCATTAATATGACACTTTGTACATATATGGCATTAATATAACACTTTGTACATATGTGGCATTAATATAACACTTTGTACATATGTAGCATTAATATGATACTTTGCACATATTTGCCCCACCCACTGGTACTTTTCTTTTCTGCAAATAGCCTCCCTCTGCTTTCATTCATGCATGAGATACATATAAACACGTAAGAGAAAAGCATGTTGTGTTTTGTCCTCCTGTTTCACTCTACCTCTTAACTTGAGGTATGAAACCTTTCTTGTTGCTGTAATGCTATGCCTGACAAAAGAAAGGGTGTGTCTGTCCTCACAGATTGAGAATAGTTTGTCCGAGGAGATGACATGGCAGGAACATGAAGCAGTTGATTCACACGGCATCCATACTCAGCAAGCAGAGAAATGAATGTTGGTGCTCTGCTTGCTTTCTTGTTTGATCTGAGAACCCAGCTCATAGAGCGATGTACCCACATTTAGGGTCAGTTTGTCCACCTCAATTAACACAATATAAAAACTTACTCACAGGCGTGCCCGGAAGTTGGTAATGCCTCGCAGCTGACATTCAAGAAGCAAGATTCCAGTTGTCTTTCTCCCCTGATAGTATTCCATTTCTATTTTGATGTTTTCCACACATACTGCCACTCAGTCAGGAAAGCAAAGAGATGTGAATCCTGGTACTCGTTTTCATTTCTCTTTTTCTTTTTTCAGTCCTCTGCAAGAGTAGTTTGCATACTTAACTACTAAGCCATCTCTGCAGCCCCTTCAGTGTTGTGCAGTTCTCACTGCAGTTCTTTGACTGCCTTGCTTAGGTGTATTCTTAGGTATTCTATTCACTGGGAAGATGTTGTATGGATTTTCCCACCTCTGATTTTTCTCAGCAAGCTTGTTACTGGTACATAGGAAAGCAGCTTGCTTGTTTTTGTGATAATTTGTATTATGTCACTTTACTGAAAGTGTTTATCAAATCAAAGAGTTTTTTTGATGAAGTCTTGAGGGACTTTTAACTCTAAGACCATGTCATCTGCTAACAGGGTTAGTTTGCCTTCTTTCCTTAGCTCTGTTGAAGACTTTAAGAATTGTTTTAATAAGAGTATAGAAAGAGTGGAACTCCTATCTCATTGTTCATTTCAAGGAAGTACTCTTCATTTTCTCCTGTTAATAGAATGCTGACTATCGAGTTGTCAGATGTAGGTTTACTATGTTGAGATGCAGCTCTTCTAGTTCTAGTTTCTTTAGGGCTCTTTCCATAAAGGGATGTTGAACATCAGCAAAGGTCTTTTGAGGATCTATTCAGTTGATTATGCAGCTTTTGTTTTTCAGTTCTGGAAACCATGAGCTGGATTATATATTGATTTGTGTGTGTTGAGCCATCCTGTCATCTCAGAAATAGTCCGTTTGGTCATGGTATATAATCTTTAAAATGTGTTTTTGAATTTAGTTTGTAAGTCTATTTTTGAGAATTTAAAATTTTATTTATTATTATTGTGCACATATGTGTATGCGTGCCATGATATGTGTGCTGAGGTCAGGGCACATCTTTGTGAACATCTTTCTTTTCCACCTTTCTGTAGGTTCTGGGAATTGAACTCAGGCTTTAGGGTTGTGGAAGATGTGGACAGTTTTCTAGATACTACATACCAAAAGTAAATCAAGGCCAGATGAACAATTTAAATAGATTTATAACCTGTAAGGAAATAGAAGCAGTCATCAAAAGCCTCCCAACCAAGAAAAGCCCAGGACCTGATGGTTTCAGTGCAGAATTCTACCAGAACTTCAAAGAAGAGCTAATACCTATATTCCTTAAATTGTTGCAAGCAATAGCAACAGAAGGAACATGGTCAAACTCTTTTATGAGGCTACAGTTACCCTGATTCTGAAACCACACTGAAGGCTCTACCAAGAAAGAGAATTAGAGACCAATCTCCATGAACATTGATGCACAATTACTCAGTAAAATACTGGCAAACCAAATCAAAACAAAACAAAACCTCATCCACTATTATCGAATTGGCTTTATAGCAGAGATGCAGGGATAGGTCAACATATGAAAATCTATCAGTGTAATCCACTATATAAATAAACTGAAAGAAAAAACCCATATGATCATCTCATTAGATGCTGAAAAAGCATTCAGCAAAATCCAACAGCCCTTCATGATAAAGGTCTTGGAGAGATCAAATACAAGGAACATCTAAACATAAATTATATAAACATACTAGAAGCAACATACAGCAAACTGATAGTCAACATCACTCTGTACAGTCTTTTTCTTCTCTCTCTCAAGCCTATGTACATTTTTTAAACACACTGTGACCCATTAAGAGGTCTTTTTCATCTGAATTTGTCTTTATTGTATGTTTTAAATCCTTTTCTGACCAGGATCGCTTCTTAAAATGTTAAGCGGCATGGCTAGTACTAAGGTTGCTTTGCTTTTTTGCTCCACTCAGTCCAGTGTGGCGAAGGTTTGCTTAGCGCCAGTTCTGCCAGCCATGCTTACAGCCCCATTTTCAGACACACAGTAGGTCTATGTTTCCATTAAGCAAGTTGTAGCACTCTGCTCACAAACCCCATTTAAATGTTCTATAGCTGGACCTCCTGAAAGAGTCAGTGCTGTTTGTACTGGCAAAACAGGAAGCTGCCATTTTTAAGAAAGCTGAGCAGTTTTTACTGCTGCAGCTGAGTCAGGAAACCTCTTAAAGGAGCCACGTCTCTGCATTCCGCCAGCAACTCTGTTTTTTGTTTTTTGTTTTTTTTCTTTTGTGTGTGTGTGTGTGTAGGATTGCTTTTCATGCCCTCTCAAGTTTTCATGTGGATTTAGTTAACTGTGTTGGTGCCAATTTGTTGACAGAGACTGCTCATTTGTTCCCGGCTGCTCAGACCCAAAATAACCACCCAGAAACTATATTAATTGCAATACTGTTTGGCTTAAATGTATTGCTAGCTAGCTTTTATATCTTAAATTAACCCATTTCTATTATTTTATATTTTACCACAAGGCTCGTGGCCTTCTGGCAAGTTTCTGGCTGGTGACTTGTGTCTTTCTCCTCTGGTGGCTACATGGCTTCTCCCAACATTCAGTTTACTTGTGCTGCCCAGCTCTATTCTGCCCTATCACAGGCCAAACCAACTTCTTTATTCATTAACCAATAAAAGCAACACATATACAGAAGGACTTCCCATATCACCCAAGGAGTGGATGGAGTTGGGGTGGCAGAGAAGATGAAGGGAGCGGTGTGGGGGAGTGGGAACTGGGATCGGTATGTTAAATGAGAAAAAAGTTTTTTTAAAAAATACAAAAAATTTAAAATTATTTTAGTATTATTATTTTTTTTATGTGTATGGCTATTTTGCCTGAAAGTAAGTTTGTGCATCAGATACATGCGTTATATCCAAGGAAGCTAGAAGAGGGCTTCTTATCTTCTGGAACTGGAATTACAGATGGTTATGTAGTGGGAATTGAACCCAGGTTCTTTGGGAGAGTAGCTAGTACTCTTTAACTGCTGAGCCATCTCTCCAGCCCCTGGAAAGCACTTTTACCTGCTAAGCCATTTTGCTGGCTCTTTATTGAGAATTGTTATATCTTTGTTCATCTGGGAGTTTGGTCTGCAGGTTGTTGTTGTTGTTGTTGGTGGTGGTGGTGGTGGTGGTGGTGGTGTGTGTGTGTGTGTGTGTGTGTGTATCCTCGTCTGGTTTTGGTATGGGGTAATAATAATAGCTTCATAAAACGAGTTTGAAGTGTTCTTTCTCTTTCTATTTTATAATAAAACAGGTTAAGAGCAGGTGTCAGGTCTTCTTTAAAGGTCCTGTGGAATCCAGCAGTGAATCTGTACCATCTCGAACTTTTGTTGTTGAAAGACTATTTATTTCTTCAATTTTGTTACTTGTTAGAGATATATTTAGTCTACTTATTTCCTCTTGATTTAAGTTTTTGGTAAGCCATGTTTCTAGAAATTTTGTCATGTCTCAACTTCTATCATTTATGGTATGTCTTCTGTATTCTGTAATGATTCTGTGTATTTTTGTTCAAATGTATATGGTTTCTCTGTACATGTGTGTGGCAAGAGCTTGTATGTGTGCCTGTTAGAGTTTGGTGTTGGGTGTCTTCCTCAATCACTCTCCACCTTATTTATTTTTATGTGTCTAGTGTTTTGCCTTCATGTATACATGTATGTATGTGTCTGGTGTCCTTGGATGGCAGAAGGGGACGTAAGAGTCACTGGAACTGCAGCTGCAGTTGTGAATCGCCATGTGGATGCTGCAGCCCCTTTGCCTTGTTTATCAAGACAGGATCTTACCATATAGACTTGGCTGGCCTGGAATGCACTATGTAGACTCTGCTGGGCTTGAACTCATAGATCTTGCTGCTTCTGCCTAAGGGTTGGGATTAAAGGCATTTGCTGCTGTGCCCAACATTATTTTTTGAGATGTGTCTCACCGAAGTTGAGCAAATCCCAGGTATTCTGTCTCTGTCTCCTCAACGCTAAGATCAAAGGTCGTGTGTATCTTGCTTTTTTCTTCTCTGTGTCCCTCATTGTGTTATTCCCTCACACCTTTCACCCCCTTCTCTTTGGTATTTTTCTTTTTCCTGCTTTTTTTCCATTGATATATGTGTCTGTGTGATGTGTGATTCCCCCCTCTGTATGCTATGAATATTTTTTATTACTATTGGTTAATAAAGAAAATGCTTTGGCCTATGGCAGGGCAGAATATATGTAGGTGGGAAAACTAAATTGAATGTAGGGAGAGAGTAGGCAGAGTCAAGGAGACGCCATTTTAGTCGCCAAAGGAGAAAGATGCCAGAACCTTGCTGGTAAGCCACAGCCTCGTGGTGATACACAGATTAATAGAAATTGGCCAAACAGCATTGTAATTAATATAGTTCCTGTGTGATTATTTGGGTCCGAAAGGCCAGGAAATGAAAGAATAGTCCCCGCTTACATCTGTGTGTGTGTTTTTGTTTGTGAGTGCACATTCATGTGTGCTTGCTGGGGGTGCTGGTGTATTCACACTTTTGTATTAGCTGTGCACTTGGAAGCCAGAGTAGGACGTTGATGTTTTCTCTCACTTTTTGCCTTATTTCTCTGAAATAGGTGTCTTATCAAAGATAGAGCTCATTTTTTCTTTCTTTCTTTCTTTCTTTCTTTCTTTCTTTCTTTCTTTCTTTCTTTCTTTCTTTCTTTCTTTCTGTTTTGGACAGGCTGGTGGTCAACAAACCCCAGTGATCCTTCTGTCCTCTGTCCTCCAGTAGTGAGGTTGTAGTCATGCATGGCCACAACAACTTTTTACGTGGGTACTGGAGATCCAAAGTCGTGTCCTCATGGTTGTTACATGGCAAGCATCTTAGTGATTGAGACATCCCTTCAGCTTGGAGCTTGTAGGTTTCATTGGTATTTATTTTAAACTTCTCCTTTTCATCTTTAATTTTGTTAGTTTGTATTTTCCTCTTTTATCAGTTTGGTTAACAGTTTGTTAGTCTTATTTGTAGGGTGTGTGTGTGTGTGTGTGTGTATGTGTGTGTGTGTGTGTGTGTGTGTGCGCATGTGCATATAGGAGCTTGCAAGATGCATATGGAGGTCAGAGGACAACTTGTGCAAGTTGGTGCTCTGCTACCATGTGGTCCTGGGAACGGATCTGCAGGATTGGTGGCAATCACCGTTATTTCCTTAGTCATCCTGCCAGTCCACTCAACCTTTGTTTTTTTGAAACAGGGTCTTTCACTGAACCAGAAACTCATCAACTAGGCTAGAGTGGGCCCTCAGGATCCTTCTGTCTCTCTTTCCTGTTGCAGCCTTTTTATGTGTTGCCCAGACTCTAAACTCAGGTCTGCTAGTGTGGTCTTCACTACAGTAGCTTCAATTCTTGTATACCAGTGACCTCTGCTGGTAACAGTTAACATTACAGTCTGCTGACTGGAGTTCTCCCTTTTTTGTCAAGATACCTAGTTTATACTGACCAAGGTAGTTTATGCTTTAAGAAGGGGTTGTGTCCCAAGTGCTTTGGAAGTCTAGGGAGCAAGAGCAGCACTGAGATCTTTAAGGCAGACTTGTCAATCTGTGCTTTGTCTGTTAAATAGCCTCATAGATATAGCTGCTCTGACATTTTTAAGATGCACAATTTCACAGTCAACTTCCTGTTCCTCTGGCTTTTACAGCCTTTACACCCTCGTCCACTATAAGCCATGAGCCTTGGGGACAGGAGTTGTGTTGTAGATACCTCAGTTGGGACTGGGCACCACATGATCTCTTGTCCTCTGCACTTGCTCAATTACGGTTTCCTGGAATGGTATCTGTAATAAAGAGAAATTTCTTTGGTGAGGGTAAACACAAACTACATTTATCATGTGTAGAAGAATAGATATTTAGAATTTTGGTAGTAATTAGGCTGGTTTAGTCAAGTAGCAATTGTAGGTTTTCTTCACTAGCTCTGGGTAGTTGGCTAGGTTTCCAGTATCTGGCATGTTTTGACTCTTTCCATACCTGACTCTTTGCCACATGAGAAATTTGTATGTGATCATGGTTATGTAAGACTCTAGAACCAATATGCAAATCAAACATTTGCTTGGAATAAATTGTAAAATTAATTTAAAATAAATCTGTGATATGCATGTGATTTTCATATTTGTTAAGGATGAAATCAAAATTACATATTAGTAACATGGCTGTTCTTATTTATGTACCATGTCTGAATACTTGATACTATTAGAGCATCTTCAGAGTTTTTCAGGATGAATCAGTATCAGAGAATACCACTTGTATAAATATATAGACAAAATGGCAGAAATATGTTTAAGGTCATTTAAGAAATTGTTGAAACCAGAATAACAAATTTATATGACGTTGAAATCAAGAACACAAGCATTAGTTTTTAAAATCAAACATTCTAACAAAATAAAACCCAGAGTTATACTAATTTGATGCTTCTGTGTTAAGCAGCGGCAGTAGGAAAATACTTAAGTCTTTGTTTTCTGTAATTAAACAACTGTGTTTCTATAAGAGCTGAGCTTTTTGTGTGTGCAGCTTCTATGCTGGTCTTGAATCCAAGCCAAGGGTTTCATGGAGTGGCAGCATGCTCAGGTCAAAGGAACATGCTGACGAACCAGGGCTACCGTGAGGTCATGTACTGGGAGCAAGTGCTGCCAGAGACACTCCAGGTTCATATGTGTTTGTTTTTAAATAACTTCTGGTTGTTTCATTTTCAGGAACTTTTTGCTGTTGTCTCGAGGGTCACAACACACAGTTTAAGAAGTTGTGCTCTATAGCAGTGATCCTCTTGGCAAATAGATGATTCCAGATAGGTAGTCCCCAGGCTCCAGGCAGAGTTTGGAGGCATAGGCACAATTAAGTTCAGTTCCTAGCCATCAGACAGTATAGTCATTGACTGAGCCGAGCCTCTTGTTCCCTGAACATTTCCTATGTTGAGATCCAGCCAGCCTCTCTCTAGACTGCCTCTCCCTGTCTCGCCTGGAACTGCGGTAGGTTAACTTCAGCCTTGTTGACAGGGCTGTTGTTCTCAGGCCGTCAAAGTTAGCTCTCAGTTTAGATAATAGATTTGTGCAAGGTAGCACAGCCAAACAGCCCTGAGGGCACAGCCAGTGACACAATTGGGCAACTCTGTGGTGACCCAGACCCTGGTATTGGAGCTCCATCTTTAGGTGGGACTGTCAGTCTTTCTTCAGCAGGTTGCCCAGCTTATTTCTGGGTGGAGCGTCCACACTCCCTGCCCCCATTCACACAGCCACACACCTGGCTTCTTTTTGCTAAGTCCTTCTGTTTCTCGGTTGTTCTCAGCTGCCTACCGCTCTTTGTTATTCTCCAGCACTCTTCTCTTCATTGGCATAGTGGTTATTTTTATTACTGCCTTTCTTTCTTCCCATGTCACACACAAATGGCTTTAGTCTGTGGTTTTACCTTGAAGGTAAGTTATCACTCTTTTCTGTTCATGAAGGGAAGGTGTGTGTTTTCATGTCAGGACACTGCCTGCTAGTTCCCTTTTCCTGTGTTTTTGTGTGAGAGGCTGTTATGTTCTGTCAGATGCCTTCTCTGCATTAATTGAGATGACTGCAAGGTTGGCTTTTTCTGTTAATCTGTAACATTGGTAAACGTCACTAACTTTGTTAGGTGGTACCGCTTACAATGGGTATTTTGCATTTTTCAAGCAGTACCAGCCGCTCTAGTCTGGTGAGCTCTGTGTCTGTCCTTCACGTCACTTCCATCAAGGTTCAAATACACAGTAATTTGTGATTACAGTCTGGCCTGCTCCCTCTGGAGCCAGGTACCAAGGTCCCATTCTGGGAATGCGTGTTGGCATTGCCTGATTTCTACTATTTTGGAGAGTAGGCGGGCCAAGGGTAAGTGATGCCACAGAATTTCTTAGAATTTCTTACCATTTTGAAATTGTCTGTTGCTTTTTCTTTCTCTTTTTTAAGGAAGTCATTTAAAATTATAATATACATATTTTTAAGTAAGTTCATGGTATTATTGGCTTTTGGTGGAATTTTCATACATGTATATCATTTTCTTTGCTCATATTTTTCTCCTATTAATCCTCCTATCTTCCTGCTCCTGCTGATTCTTTTCCTCTCCCCAAATAGTCCACTTCTGTTTTCTTGTCATAAACATATCATGACATGTGTGTGTGTGAGTGTGCATGCTCGGATGCATGTGAAATTTAGGTTCTCCATGGAAGGGAAAGGTCAGGACTTTTCCTCCATTGCTTCCTCTGCAGACCTTGTTCTCATCCCAGTCGTCCTTCCACCTTCATATTTCACACACACACACACACACACACGCACGCACGCACGCACGTACGCACGCACGCACACAGTGTGAAACCTAGACTGTATTTGAGAGAACATGCAGTGTTCGAGCCTGGCTTACTTTGCTGTTGGCAGTTCTTGGACTTGAAGTCAGTGTTTATGCACTGCTCTAAGTCTGCATATTTCCTGGAGTCTAGCAAAGCTGGTTCTTTCTGTAGGGTTTTTCTCTTTTACTGTTTCTGTGTGGCAGATGCTTGGAGCTGCCCACTCTAGTGTTTTGCTGGTGTCACTTTGTTCCTGTCTTTGTGATTCTATAAAAAAATGCTTCCATTTTGTTTTTCATTTCTCTTTAGGCATTGTTCATTGTGTTTTAATCGCTCAAATGTTTCTTGTAGAATTTTTCCTATTTATTTATTTTTTACCTTTTCTAGAGATTTTTCCACCCCTGCCCAGTTGTTTTGTATTATTGTCTTGTGTTTAGTTATTTTCCTATGGTCTCTTCGTTCGTTTTCAAGTTCACAGAGCGCCCTCTTCTGTTGTTTTTGTAAAATGTTTAAAAAATAATGAGTTTATTTTTCCTTTTCCATCTTTTTTCTGAATCTTTTCTCTTGTTGGCCTGTTGTCAGTTTTGGTTCCATTTCAAGCAGTTTTCTGTTGTTGAGGAACTGTGTCTTGGAAGGTAACTTTGGTTGGCTCGTTGGTTTCAAGAATTTCTTTAGAAGAGCTTGTATACCTGAGTGGTAGAGCCTAGTTTCACATTAAGAAAGACTCTGGTCTGTGTTCAATTGGAAACCAAGTTTATATGGTTACTGGGTTGAGATTGAGCTGAATGTTTCCATTTTCAGCTTTCCTTTCACTGTTCTCCAACCTGTTCACGGAATACCTAGTATCTGTGATACTCAGGTCCAGTCAGCCGCACTATATATGGTCAGGAAGCTGTTTTCCCTGGTTTTGTTTTGAGGTTCTAAATGTTGTCCATGGGGTTTTGGATTTTGGCTATGTCTTGGTCACTCTGCTTCATTTTAGGTGATGATTGAGGTAGATTAAAAATGTATTTTTGCAAAATCTGCAGTCTACACAGAATTCATTGTGTAGTCATTAGAAACTCCCTTGTGTAGTGCCAAGGCTGTTGCTGTTGGTCCATAAGCACTGGGAGTGGTGCATGTGGAAGATGAGAAGTTCACGCTCACCATCTGCTGGTAGCAAATGAGGCCAGCCTGGGCTACAGGAGAGCTTGTCTTGAGGAATCAACAAATAAACCTCTTTTATATATGGGCTTAGAATTTGCGGTTGTCTGCCATATATTTGATATCGTGTGTATGTGTGTGTGTGTGTGTGTGTGTGTGTGTGTGTGTGTGTGATACACACATACATTATGCTTGTGTTTTGTTTGGAGCCTCAGCTCTTTTTGATGTTTGGATATTTGCAAAGCCTTTTAACATTGAAAGGTTATAAAGAAGCAGTTTATCATTATGTAGGAATGCAAGTATTTTCAGGTTCTAAATATTTCACATTGAAAGTAATGTACAATGTATGCATTTATAGAATCAATCTACATAGAAACTTTGTGAAGTCAGATAATATAATTGTACAGTGCTGTGACTGTGCATTGGTCAGCAAGAAATTAGGAAAAGTCATTGTTGGTACAGAAAGTCTTTCAGTTAGGAATTACCATCTATTCATGATTTTAGGGAGCTCAAAGCTCTCTTGGGAAAGCAAGAGTAATTTAATTGAAGAATTAAAGCCTGAAAACAATGAAAGTACCATTGTTGAACTGTCTTCAAGCCAGAGGTTTTTTTGTTTTGTTTTGTTTGTTTTTAAATAAATTTAGGGCTCTATACACCTGTTTAACACCAAGGTGAATGCCTAGTCACTAGTTCAGGCAGTAGAACTGCGAAGATGTTCTTTAGGGTGCTGGGGAAAATGATAAATAAATCTGCCAGTGTCTTAATTAAAATTTTCAGATATATTCAAACTTTTAAAGTGGAAAAAAACATAAAGAAGAATATTTCTGGTTTGACAGGACCAACTGGTATACCTGCTTTTTGTGAAAGCAATCAGGAACTTTAAGCATAGTCTCTTCCTGTCATTGCAAACAAGGTGACATCTTTAGTTACCTAACCTAAGATAAATATGGTGATTTCTGTACAGTGTAGACCTAATAATAACATTATTTTAGAGTTGGTACAAAACCATTGTTTAGTTCTGGTTTGTTTGTTTTTGTTTGTTTGTTTTTTGAGGACAGCTCACTGCCTTTGTTATCCACCTCCCCTCCCCCTACTTTGTTGCTATGATAAAATGCTCTTGACAAGAACAGCTTAAGGGAACAATAATCCATCATGGCCAGGAAATCAAGGCCTCAGGAACTCCAGCAGAAGAAATCGACACATGCTAGCACTCAGCTGGCTTTCTTCACTTCTGCAGCCCTGGTCCTAATTACAGTGGATCTTTTTGTATCATTATGAGCATAATCGAGACAACTCCCCACAGGCATGTCCACATACCAGTGTAACCCAGAGATCCCATCTCATGTCACATTGAGATTCTCTGCCCAGGTGATTCCAGATCCTGCCAAGTTGACAGCTATAACAGCTGCCAAGGGCAGATATGTCTTCAAGAAACTAAATCCAGTCTATGGACAAGTACAGACTCAGAGCTATGAGTCGCTGTTAGTGTGTCAAGGAAAGACCTGGAATAACTGAGTTCATAGAGGGAAAAAGATCATACAGAATCAACTCTAGGCTACAGGAGAAGGGACTTTATATTTTATTCTAAGGTATTTGGAAGCCATTAGATTAAAAAGAAAAGAAACTGAGCAATTAATATAAATATGTTCCAGCTAAGTGGAGACCAAATATAGCAGTGTATTTTGAATAGTAATATAGTAAGTAATGACAGAAGGAAAAGAACATATGTTAATATTGGCTTATTATTTTTATAATGTATTTTAATTGTGTATAGACTCTACAGATGGAGAAGTGGAGTCATATACATGTATATGTATATAGATTTTAATTTGCTTTCTAACAAAGTTTTAATAAATAGTACTGAACCTTATTCTATATACTTTTAATTTTTTATTTTACTTTTCATATTGAAAAACATCAACAAAAAACAAAAATCTAGGGCTGGAGCAATGGTTCAGTGGTTCAGAGCATGTATTCCGTTTTGCAAAGGACCCAGAAATGCTTTCTAGCACCCCCATGGTAGCTTACAGGCATCTCCAGTTCCAGAGGACTGGTCACACTCTCTGGTCTCTAGGCATCAGGCCTGCACATAGTACACATATATACATGCAAGCAGCACTTAAACATATTTAATAAAATAAATTAAACTATTTAAAAAATAGAATTGCAATCCTGTACATTAACTTAACTGGCTAACACGTCACTATTTGAAATTTGAAAGTGACTATAAATTTTGTATTAGCTATTTATGACTTTGCCAGGCATAAATACTGAAAAAGTAAACCAGAATCCATTCATTGCCACATTTCCTAAGGATATATGAAAAGTGTATATCCTTTTTTTATATTTATTTCTTTTTTAATTAATTAATTTTTTATTGTTAAAAGAAAAATTTACATTTACTCCCCTTGTCCCAGGCCCTCCCCCTCCCCCCCCACCCCCCCCCCCCCCCCCCTTAAGATGGGGCAGGATACCCTGCCCTGTGGGAAGCCCAAGGCCCTCCCCCCTCCATCCCAGTCTAAGAAGGTGTGCATCCATATAGAATAGGTTCCCAAAAAGCCAATACATGCATAAGAGATAGGTCCCTGTGCCATTATCATTGGTTTCTCAGTCAGTCCCCATTGGCAGCCACATTCAGGGAGTCCGGTTTGGTCATATGCTCCTTCAGTCCTGGTCCAGCTGGATTTGATGAGCTCCCAATAGATCAAGCACACTGTCTCTGTTGGTGGGTCAGTCCCTCACGGTCCTGACTTCCTCGCTCATCTTCTTCCTCCTTCTGCCCTTCCACTGGACCTTGGTAACTCAGTCCCTTGCTCTGATGTGAATGTGGGTCTCTGGCTCTATCTCCACCCATCATGTGAAATTTCCTCCGGTGGGGATGGCTGGATCGGAAGCCCTCTCCAAGGGCCTGCTGCAGTCAAAAGGCCATTTATTTCTTTATACAGTAAGTTCTAATGCTGAAAAGGGTTTTGTGAATAAATATTCTTTCCTAACAGCATTGCTTGTCCTTGTCTTCCTGGCATGAAATGTTAACATATCCAAATTTTGAATGGATTTGTAAAATATCAAGTAAAATTTTAATAATGATCTATGTACTGGCTGGTTTTGTGTGTCAACTTCATGCAAACTAGAGTCATCAGAGACAAAGGAGCCTCAGTTAAGAGATCCAGCTGTAAGGCATTTTCTTAATTAGCAATTGATGTGGGAGAGACCAGCCCATGGTAGATTGTGCTCTCTTTGGGCTGGTGGTCCTGGGTTCTGTAAGAAAGTAGGCTGAACAAGCCAGTCAGCAGCACTCTTCCATGGCCTCTGCATCAGTTCCTGCTTCCAGGTTCCTGCCCTGTTTGAGTTCCTGTCCTGGCTTCCTTCAGTGATGATAGCAGGGTGGAAGTATAAGTCAAATAAACCCTTCCCCACTTCTATTGCTTTTCTGTTATGGTGTGTAGTTGAATCAATAGAATAAGTCATTATTCTAGGTAGGTAGTATAGTAATCTTTAATTGTCACCTGGGAATAAATGAAATGAAATGCTACTTTTACATTTTTAGCAGATTATTAGCCTTTGATGTGATTAATCTTGTGAGAGTACTTATGGGATGAATAAAGGATAATAAAACATGAAAGTCATTGTGAAGTAATGGGAAAATATTCTTTTGATTATATTATTTGAATACTTGTTTGTGTGTTACCTCTGTAACCTTTGGAAAGATAATTTAACTTGTTTATCACATGTCTTATTTATAAATGAATATATTGATATCTATTATCATAGACTTTTTGTTTTTACTGTTGGGTTAAGGTCTCATTATATTGTTCTGGCTGGCCTTGAGCTACTATGTGGCTCAGGCTGGTATCAAATCAGACTCTTGAATGCTGGGATTATAGGAATGGGCTACTACTTGAAAATTAAAATTTACATTTTAAAGTGTGTTGCTTAGTACATTCATGGTGTTGTGCAACCATCACCTTTATTATATATTTTCCCCATTCTTAAAAGAAACTATCATCCAGTCAACCTGCCACCTTAGTTCCTTGCAAGCATTGATATACTTTTTTATGTACTTACATAGTTCATCTATTTGCTATAAACGGACTGATATAATATATGATCTTTGGGCACTTGTGGTGATGACTGCAGCTGCTTCTCCCTTGCCACCTTCTCTGCTGTGCTGCTGGGCATTGAATCCAGGGTCTTGCATATGCTTGACAAGCACTCTGTCACTGAGCTGCACCTCCCACCCGTATTTGTCTTTTTCCTTTTGAGACAGGGTCTTCCATCCTTGATCTCACAGTCCTCCTGCCTGCTGAGATTACAGGCATGTGCTATCACACTCATCCCGAACTGTCTTCTTCTACTTTGCATTATCTTCTGTAGGCTCGTCATATGATGTTATAGGTATCAATACTTTATTCTTTTGTATTGTCAGTTAATTACCTCGTATGTGGATGTGCAGGACTTGTTCGCTCAGCTGATAGACATTTCATGGTTTTGATTATTATGAACAATGCCTTTATGTGTGTTCATGTGCAAATTTTGTGAAGACTTATGCTTTCTAGTGTTTTAGATAAATACCAAGGAGTTTGGATTGTTGGGTTGTCCTCTAACTTTAACACTTTGAGGACAGAACACAAACTGTTTTATAAGGTGTTTCCACCATATGTCCAGTTAAATTTTAAACTATCCAGTTTTAAGTTTTTATTTTCATGTGTGTTGAATATTAACTGAAATGAGTGGTTTCAGTTGCTATGGGAAACTCCTCTTGAAGTAGTTTACAAAGTTGACAGCACTTATTTAAAAGTAAGCTTGAAATTATTACTGCTAACCCTTTGCTTTTTCTTTTCTTTCCAGTTTTATCTTCAAGACACTAAGAGTAGTAATGGTACTTTTATAAATAGCCAGAGATTGAGTCGAGGCTCTGAGGAAAGTCCACCATGTGAAATTCTTTCTGGTGACATTATCCAGTTTGGGGTAGATGTGACAGAGAATACCCGAAAAGGTATGAGTATGAATCAATTTTTCTTGTTATATCTCTTTATAAGTTTTAAAATCTTTATTATTGATATAAAAGATTACAGGCTTGTAAAAATCTTTTTAAGTATGATATATGAAGCAAAAATTTTAAGTTACCCTCTTCTATTTGCTTTTCTAAAGTTATAAATTATAAAATGTTAATCAGTAGTGAATATTCTTCTTTGTGTTATAAAAACATCGGGAGCTATTGTGTCAGGAAGCACTTGGTTGTAGTGATTTTACATCCTAGCTAAGATGAATTTAAAACATGGGGATGGTGTTTATTATCATCAATAGCAAGATTTCCTAGACTTAATGAGCAGTCTGGACACAGTTTGTTAGTTGACTTAATGATATAATGAAATTCAGTCATAAAAGCAGAAGGAAAATTAGTTAGAGGAGTACAGAATGGGCAGTGGGCAAATTTAATCTGTCAGCAGTTGACTTCTGCTCATACACATATGTATAGTTAAACTCATTATTTTGTGTCACAACTTAAAAAACTATAAAAGAAATGCAATAAATGTCAAATGTTTTATTTAAATATAAATAATTGTGACTTTACGGTCTTTACTATCCTTTTTTCTGCTCTTTTAACCTATTGTTTTCTCAATGCTTTTGCTTCCTCATGGTCAGAGGGTTATAATTGCAAACCTAGGTATCATTTTCCTCATACCAATATTCCATGCAAAAAGATAATGTGGGGATAAAATGCCTTCTTATCTCCCTTTTTGTGTGGAAAAATCAGTCTTACAGTATGAGCTCCAAGCTAAGATTTCCTTATGAGTCACTTGCCTCATGACTAGATCACACACTGCAGTTACCAGAGAAACCCAATGACTAACAAGAAAGAGAACAAGGAGAGCCGTGGTTGATATCAACCAATGATGATTTGAGTTGAGTATGCATTGTTATCCCCTACGAATCAGAGTTCTGTCAGCAAGAAAGAGGAAAAGCCATGGCAGGCGGTAGTACTGATTGCAAATATAAGGTTTCCTGTGCTACAGCCTCTGAAATGGCAACTCTCTAGCTAAATAATGTCAATTGCTCTCTACAATTATTTTATTTTACAATTCCAAAGCTTCGCCGGGCAGTGGTGGTGTACGCCTTTAATCCCAGCGCTCGGGAGGCAGAGGCAGGTGGATCTTTGTGAGTTCGAGGCCAGCCTGGTCTACAAGAGCTAGTTCCAGAACAGGCTGAAAGCTACAGAGAAACCCTGTCTTGAAAAACCAAAAAAAAAACAATTCCGAAGCTTCTTGGCTCTGACTTGTTCATTTGTTTACTCTCTGATTATGAACTCTAACGACTGACTCATAAAATTAAACCACTTCTGGTACAAACCCAAAGAGGACAGTTGTACTTTATTAGTTTAATTCAGACAGTGGGACAGTAGATTGGCAAGTTCCTCCTTCTGTTTTTCTGTGCATGGTCTGATCTGATGATGTCTTAAATCATTAGACTCTGATATTTTCATGGTACAATGCATTTGGCAGTGTGCTTACTCTCATTTTTGTGTGTAGCTCTCTGCATAAATCTGCATTACCATTAAAATGGTAGCCTATTTTTGTTAGATTTTTTTTTTATTTCTCTGTAAGTTGTGTTGGTACTTGAATTTGGGTAGGGCCAACCTTGTAGGAATTTCCATTTACAGTTGTAAAGTAAAGATTGAATCTTGATGTAAAGTGCTGACTGCTTCTTAGGAGAGAGCTCATGGTGTGATGGCAATGAGAAGAGCAGCTCTGGGTGACTCTCTCTGCTGCAGCATAGGCTCAAGTGAGTGGAGACCCACATGTAAATAAATCATAGAGGAGATTTCCTTCGAGGACTTTCTACTTATTGATTTAGGGTTCTCAAATAGAATTATTAGGCATTAATTGATAAAAGAATGTGGTTATCAGTTCTAGGAAATGACTTAAGTTAAGCTATGCCTAGCAAAGCCTTCAATATTGCTGAAATATATACAGTTTTGCAGGGGTTGATTACAGAGTGCAGCTTGCAGCCCTTTCTAGATTCCTTTATACTCCTCCCCATCTATTTCTGAAGAAGATTTAGGATAATTATTAGCACAACACTATTTCTGCAATATCAGGTTTCTGCAGATTTCTTTGAATATTTTTCTTTTGGCATTGATTGTTTTTACAAAGTTTATTTAATCCGTAGGCCCTTGAGATACAGGTATGTTAGGAAACATGTATAGATTTTTTTAAGTGTTAAACAGTAGTGTGTGTTTAGATGTACAGCACTATTGGGCAGCTCTGGGAGAAGTCCCAGGACTTTCAAACTGTTAGAAAGGAGAGGCCACTTGTACTGTAAGACAAGTTCTTTAGTCAGACAACATTTCCTGGGGCCTAGCATTCAGAAGGCCTTGGATTATACCTTCTTCTTTTAAAAAATTACATATATATGTCTGTTTGCCACCTATGTGCATGTGCCTGTGGAAGCCAGAAGATGTAGGACACTTAGAACTGGAGTTATAGCTGGTTGTGATGGATGCTGGGACTAGAGCCCATGTTATTGGAAGAGCAGCAAGTGCTCTGATTGCTGAGCCATCTCTCCTGCCCTCATTCTTTACTACTTCTTTCTCTTCTTCCTCTTTTCTTCAGACAGGATCTCATGTAGCTCTGGCTGTTCTGGAACTTCCTATGTAAAACAGGCTGATCTTGACCTTTTAAGACCTACCTCTGCCTCTTGAGTGCATTCTTTACTTCTTGTCCCCAGCCGTCTTCCTTATTTGTGCTTTCTTTTCTATTCCTAACATTCTTTTTGGCCTTTCCTTCTATTTCCCGCTTTCTAATCTTGTTTTGTTTGTACACACACACACACACACACACACACACACACACACACACGTATATATGTGTATGTATCCTTCCCTATCCATGCTTACTACAAATTTCCATGTTGGTTTTTATTTGTTGCAGCACCTGTGAGTCTTTCTTGTTTGTTTCATTGTTGAGATCTTCTTAAGGGCAAGGACCTAGTCATAATCATTATTGTTTTCACCATTATTCTCAGCAATACTGCTTTGTAGCCAGCAATTTCTCAGTCAGTATTTATTGAGCAAGTAGATATACCCAGAGAACCACATATCTCTCTTTTTTGTTTTTGTTTTTCGAGACAGGGTTTCTCTGTAGCTTTGGAGCCTGTTCTGGAACTAGCTCTTATAGACTAGGCTGGTCTCAAACTCACAAAGGTCCGCCTGCCTCTGCCTCCCGAGTGCTGGGATTAAAGGTGTGCGCCACCACCGCCCGGCGAGAACCACATATCTCATGGCCAACAAAAAGAATAAGCCAATAGTAATACCACTCATGGTACGCTAAGAGAAATGAGAAATGACTTTTCCAAATAGGTGGAAATAAGACTTGTTGGTCAGGGAATACACACATTGAGCCTGGAAGATTTTTGTCATATTAGTAAAGTTATTTAATATTGCTGGCCTCCCTCCCATTATAAGAACTTCTAAGTATTAATATGAGTGAGTTTTTACTGTGAAAGACAGGCATTTTAACATCAAATTGTAACAGCTTTGTATTGAAGTATGTTGAATATGTTCAAGTTGATGAGCTTGCATTAAAACTAAAAGGGAAAATTTTATTACTTTTTAAGAACTTAGAAGAAACCTATTTATCATTCTGAAAATAGGTAAATAATGAGAAAGAATAAGAGCACTCATATTTCTTGTCCTGTAGAAGTATAGCTTGGTTGGTAGGGGAGTGGTTCATTGGTGGAACACTTGTGAGTATGTGTACAGTCCTAATTTAATCTCCAGTACTTGGGAAAAAGCACACCCACCACAACAAACCCCAGTTATGCCCAAGGTTAGAGAAGAAAGTAGTTGAAGAGGCTGGAGAGGTGGGTTAGTGGTTAGAGCTTGTACTGCTCTTAAAGAAAACCAGGGTTGGGGCTGGAGAGATGGCTCAGAGGTTAAGAGTACTGCCTGCTCTTCCAAAGGTCCTGAGTTCAATTCCCAGCAACCACATGGTGGCTCACAACCATCTGTAAAGGGGTCTGGTGCCCTCTTCTGGCCTGCTGGCATACACACAAACAGAATATTGTATACATAATAAATAAATAAATATTTTTAAAAAAAAAAAGAAAAAAAGAAAACCAGGGTTTAGTTCCCAGTGCCCACATTAGGTACTTAGTCACAGTGAGATTTCAGTGCCATGATAACTGATACCTTCTGGGCTCCTGGCACCTGCACTCGTGTGCATACCCACACAGATGAGCACCCGTGAGCACACCCACACAGATGAGCACCAGTGAGCACACCCACACAGATGAGCACCCGTGAGCACACCCACACAGATGAGCACCCGTGAGCACACCCACACAGATGAGCACCAGTGAGCACACCCACACAGATGAGCACCCGTGAGCACACCCACACAGATGAGCACCTTTGTACTTACTTAAAACATAAGTAGTGGAAGGTTGAAAGCTTTTTGATGATTAAACTACAGTTCTCAAGAGAAAGCAGAATGATACAATATTAATTTAATTTTTAGAACAAAAGCACTCTGATTCACCTATCTTTCTCTGCTTTTCTAACTCTTAACGCCTCAGAATTAGAAGCCTTATAAAGTAAAAAACTTAAAGAAGGTTTTTTAACAACTATTTTATCTTAAATAGCAAAAAAAAATAATGCAAATCATTTCACAGTCTAGAAATATTAATATCTGAACCAGGTCTTGTTTTTTAAAATGTTTCTTGTGTTTTTAAGGATTCTATTGTTGTCCTTCCTGCTGTTGCCAGTCTTCTTGAGATCCTTCAGGTTACTGCTAAGTATAGACTAGCACAGGATTGGAAGCAGAGCCAGATATGATACCTCAATGTTTCTCTTTCCTGTTCCAGGGCCTCCAAAAGCTTTTAAACCAATCAACCTGAACATGGGTCTCCTAAGGGGCATTTGTGTAAAGAGACAAAAAGAGGCCGAATACATACCACAAAATAAATATTTTTTTTTTGTATTGGTGACAGAGGAAGGAAACCCAGTGGCTGTCAGCGCTTGTGTTACTGTAATCTTTAGTAGCCTGTGTCTGAGAAGGCATTGTAAATAGTTCCTCCAAACGTCCTTTCTTGCTTCTATTTGGTCACATCTGTCCTTCATATTAACACCGATGGATTTTGTATGTGGTTTAGAGTATCTGTGCCTATCTATTTAATGTGGCAGTGTTCTGATGCTACCTTTTCTTTTTAGACAAACTATCTAAATTACATGCTTTACTATTTAGTCCTTGAGTTTGAAATACAGTAATAATTTTTGGTGATTTTGAGAGCAAAATATATATAAAATATTTATAGACTTCTTTAGAACATTATTGTCCTCTGTGTTGCCTTCATGATATCAGATTCTCTGTAAGTTTTGAAAGAGGGCGAAGGGGTGAGGCTGGTAGTCAGATAAGCGTGGAAAATGTATTTTCATGCTGTACAAATACCCATTAAGTTTTTATTTCTGTCCTGGGAATTGAATGTAGGGCTTTGCATATATACATATATGCAAGGCAACTGCGCTAAGCAATATTCTCAGCTCTTTTTGTCTCCTCACCCCCAAAGAAAGCTCAGAAACACATAAAAAACATTTACGACTTATTTTAACCCAGTGTTTCACAAACTCATTAGACACCCATTTTCCTTTTTGGTCTTTAGAGCCAGGGTCTCTGTGTATCCCTGGCTGTTCTGGAACATTCTCTGTAGACCAGACTGGCCTTGAAAGCACAGAACTCTGTCTGCTTCTGCCTCCTGAGTGCTGGGATTAAAGGTGTGCACCATCAGTGCCCGGCTCCCAGTTCCTTTTTGGTTAACACTTTTTGGCACTGTATTTGGGGAAATTCTATTGTACTGAGTTGATTAATACAAATATTAAAACATGCCTATCACATTGCTTTAAATACTTGCCTGTTGCAAATCCAAAAGATTACTAAGTTTTCTACGCACCTGTGTATCTAGTTGACATGAGGTCTTTTCACAGAAGGATTGGTTGTACTTAATCAGACATGCAGTTCTCTGCCTAGGCAGTATTAGCCCTTGGTTCACTTCATTGGTTTATGTATCAGTCCATTTGCTGAACTGTAATCTAGCTGACGGATAGAATTCCTGATGCGCTGTATCACTTATTGGCTCTGGTGCTGCAGTTTTACTCTAGAACTCATCCACTTATTTTTCTTTTTGTTGTAAATTTATGAAAAGTTTTTTGTTAGCATATTTTAATTAGACATAATTATTTCATTATGACATTTCATACATGTATATGAAATATTTTGGTTAAATTTACCCATCATTTTCTTTTGTCTCTTCCCCGTTTTAAAATAGCTGTGCTACTTTTGCCACTTCCACCACTTTTTTTTTTTTTTTGAGAACTTATTAGTGATACTTACAGGAGTTGAAGTCATAAATGCTTTCAGTGAGACCAGCTATTTCAGATGAAATGCCAGGGTCCAAGAAGATCTAGATGCTAATTGTGTGATGGCATCACAAGTCACTGTATCAGGTTCTAAACACTGGGGATCCAACTGCTAGACTGGGGAACATTTGCTTTTATTTGACCCTTTGTATCAGAAGTTAGGATCAGAAGGAGGAGAAACAATCAAAAGACAGGATGTGGTTTTGAGGGAGGGGCACAGTTGGGAGCAGTAGTCTAAGGACTAAGTGAAGTGGTTCTGGGAGGAGAAGGAAGTTGGAGGATAAGGCATAAGATAAGAGATTTGGGGATAAAGATCTGAGGATGGAGGGCAGTTCTAATGGAAGAAAGAGGTTGGGCAAAAGTTTAAAGATCTGTAGGGAGAGGTATGGCATGGGAGTGAGACAGGACTGGAGGGAAAACTTAAGACAGCGTGGGAGGGAAAGGAACCTCTCACTGTGGAGTTGGATGAAAATCTTTCCCCAGCTGAGAGTTCCGGCACAGGAGCTTGGAGAGATGGTCCAGTGGTTTAAGAGCACTCGCTGCTTGTTTTAGGGCTTCTGTGGTGATAAAACACCATGGCCAAAGCAGATTGCCTAGGAAAGGATTATTCTAGCTGACAACATAATTTCCGGCAGGAATATAAGGCAGGAAGCTGGAGGCAGGAACTGATGTAGAGGCCATGAGGAATGCTGCTTACTTTAAGAAAAAATACTGAGGAGATAAAGACGACACAGATAGGATGTGTAAAACAGTACACATGTTTTGTAAACAGTAAGATGTTTGAAGATTGCATGTAACCTGCCTGTGTGTAAGAGACTGGTGGCAACAGCTTAGACAATGTGGCTAGAAAGGAAGGAAGAAGCCAAATGAGTCGTGGCACTGATGGCTGTTCCAGGCAGAACTGAGAAGATAGTTCTTTATCTGTGTTAACTCTTATAAAATATAATCAATTAATAAAAACAAATACTGACCTGTGCTAAATTCCTTAAATTTAACATACGTTTCCGGATGACAGCCACATTACTTTGTATTACAATCTTGATACTATGGTTGTAATTGTTGGACATATTATACCCCTAAAGCAATAATTATTGTTAAAATAGTTTTATTGAAGTATAAATAAATATATGCCGATTTTGCTTGTAAGACTCAGTGAGTTTTGCCATGTATACAGCCACAGTAAGCACTATTATTAAAATCATTATACAATGTGTTTTATCTGTCCACATCAGCTTTAAGTCCGTTTTTAAACAAATTTGTTGAGCCACCGATGATGCAGTATTCTAAGAATAGAGAAATCAAAACTATCAATCTTTAAATTAGGAAGCTTTTTTTTCTTTTTCAGTGAAAGACAATGATCTGTACAGTTGTTGTATGTGGGAGATTTGTCTCTCAAAACCGTCAGTAGGAAGAGCAGTGAGAAGAGATTGTTGTGGTTTTATCCAAAGGTATTGGGGGTGGAGGAACAATAACCATATGAAAGCTGTCCTGGAGAGCCTCCTGTGTGAGTCCTAGCAACAGTATACTGGAAGAGTCAGAGAGCCCCTCAGGATGCGCGTGTGTGTGTGTGTGGGGGGGGGGGGTGATTAACACGTTCTAAACTGTATGTAAAGGACATTAAAGTTTTATGAGCTGTGGTTGGAGACAGATTGGAGACAGGGTAATTAAGGATAAGGACTACTTTTCAAAGGAGTAGACTAGGTCTGATGTCAGCAAACTGGGTCAAAACTGTTATCCCTTTCTACTGTTACTATTTCTGCACACTGGACAGGTGACTTTTCATTGTCGGTTAAGGAACTGGAAGTTTTTCTAAGGTAGTAGATACTGTCATTAAACCACTAGATCTATTTACATTCCTATAAGTTATAATTTTTAAGAATTAAATACAAATTTAGATATGAGACCCACCAAGTTTCATATTTTTAAACAATTATTTTATTTGTTTTAACCAGTTACCCATGGGTGTATTGTTTCCACAATAAAACTTTTTCTACCAGATGGTATGGAAGCCCGGCTCCGCTCAGAGTGAGTATAATCTAGTGCTGTGAAGTTTGGATTAATTATCTTAGTTGATAATATTTGTCGTGATGACATCCCATTAATACTAAAAGATTACTGTGATATATTAGAAAATTGACATAGTACTTTTTGGCATATTATAACTTCAGTTTTGACTACTTTTTATGTTATTTACAAATTTAGTAAATAATAATGGATAGAGGTAAAGGTTGTTTTATTTCCAAATTTAACTTTATGGTGTATATTTGAATAGACAATTTTTGAGGTTTTTTTTGCAATATTTAGGATATTTTAGTTATTGGAGAATGATAACTGTGTTTCTTTTTTATATATATTTAATGTAGAGCTTTTCAAACTGTGATTGCCTGTTGTGAAGTTAATGTCAATGTCATATTCATCCAGACCTTGAAGATGTCAATATAGTTAGTAATTTTTTATAGTAGTTAAAAGACTTTCCCCTGAAGTTGTATTTTTATGTTCTATATGAAGCAATATCACGTCCTGTCATGAAGTCTAAAGTTTAAAATGTAAACTTAAGTACATCATGTGCTTTTTACAGATTATCATTGTGAAGTATGGAAGGCCCTAGGTAGTAATTAAATATTAAAGCCTTGAATATGCTAAGTACTTGTTTCCTTGCTTCAAAGGACCATCCTGTTATTAGTTTACTTTTTACTAGTGGTTTATTTACATTGTTTTGATTATGCCAAAATACCTAGAGTTTAAGGAAAAGCTGAATAGCGAATAGGAAAGAGAAAGAAAAGCAGAAAGAGCGGGTTCCCTTACCGTTAAGAGTCCCTAATGTCAGTCATTAGAATTACATGTTTTATGCTTTTCTCATACCATAGTTCTTCTCCCTCTTTAGTTTGGCTAGATGATGCAAAGCAGAGATCGTAAAACAGTTGAAATTAAAATACCATTTATTTTAATTACAGTCTATTAAGATGTAATTATATCTTATTAAAATTACAGTAAAATTCAAGAACTTCAACATAACAAAGACTTTTGGGTCAAGAATAGAGCTTTCAGTGATAGAATATCTAAGCAATCCACCAATGACATACAGCTTCTTAGAGGCTAGTGATTGCAGGTGATAGGAGGCCATTTTTGAGAGAGTTAAAAGGTTTGAGCAGTCGCAGAAGTCTTCTGTGTTCTTCAGTTCCAGCTAGTAGGATATGTGGGTCTTCTTATCTTTGCATGTATGTGTATGTGTTCGTGTACATGTGTGCCAGAGGTCAGAGAACAACCTTGGTGTTGGTCCTTGCTTTCCAGCTTGTTTGAGGCAGGGCTTTGTGTCTGTCACCATGTGCCCCTAGGCTAGCTGTCCCCCAAGCTCCCAAGGATTCTTCAGTTCCTACTTTCCAGTTTGCTGAAGGAGCGGTATGGGCATGCGCTACCCTTCCTGACTTTGCACACATTCTGGGTAGTCAAACTCAAGGCCTCATGATTGCCTGACAGATGCTTTAATTTTGAAGACTTTTCAGTAAATCCCTTCGTTACCCCAAATCCCTTTCACTGTTTCTCGTTTTTCTTCTCAGCTCTCTCTCTTTCTAGTGAATGTTTGTCATAAGCATGTGTTCATTGCCTGCTTGCAGAGCAGAGGACAGCCCCAGGTGTTAATCCTCAGGAGCCATGGCCCTTGTTTTTAGGCAGGTTCTCATCGGAATAGGACTGCCAACTTAGCAAGGCTGACCAGTGAGCCCCCGGACTGCTGTCGTCACCTGCCAGGTGCTGACTTTACGTGCATGCTGGAGCACCTTACTTTTTACAAGGTTTCTGGGGATTAAACTCAGGTCCTCAAACTTGCGCAGCAGGGAATTTACCTACTAAAGAATTTCCCTGTTTTTAAAATGCTATTAAATATTAAATTTTGCTTCAAGTTTAGAAGAAAAGTTTAGAACAAACAGTTCTTTAAAGCTGAATCTCTGACTAGGCTTGACGGCGGATAGTTAGGGAACGCCTGGCTGCACCTGCTGTGACTATTCAGGTCTTTCTTTTCTCATCTGAAACATAAAGATTCATATTGCTTACTGAACATGACGTTTATGAGGCTTAAATGTAGTTGTATATTTAAAGAACTTAGCATAGTACCTATCAGATAATGAATCCGATATAGGCATTGATTGCTGTTATTGTAATCTAATTTTAATTAGCAGTTGAAATGACTGAATACATCAAGAATATCAAGTCCACTGTGTAAATAGTGTATAGAGTTTATAAGATTTTCAATATTTAGTTCTGATTGTTCCTTAGTTTCTGTTCTATTTTATAATTTCCTAACAACAGAAATAGAAATTGCCTACAACTTTACAATTCTAACACTAAGTAGCTGCAGTTTTTATTCTTTGTTATACTTTTTATATGTACAAGTTTTTCAACAATTCAGACAAAGTACACCTATATCCAATATAGTTTCTGTAGCAAATATAATTGCAGAATGTGTTATTTGACTTTTTAGCCATTTGTTTGCTAGCGAGATTTCATAAGGACAGAAGAATTTCTTCTTAGGCCACTAAGAAAACCAGATTTTAAAAGTTCTATTTGTTCCCATTTAGGGTTTTTGAGTCAATATCCTTATGTGTACATATTGGCAGAAGAAAAGGATATATACAAAAATGGTTACTTCTGGGTGCTATGGTTGAGTCATTTTTGTTTATTTTTTATTTGTTGCACATTTTTCATTCTTAGTATATATTGCCTGCACAGTCAAGAAAAATTAACTTACGTTTAAAACTCCATTTTAGTTCTATGGAGTGAAAAAGAATAACTGTAGTTACAATTTTAAAATGCCTTCAGTAGGCACCAAGTTTGTTAAGGCCTTGAGATAGACTCTGTGGATGCAGGGGTGAATTGATCATAATTCTGGAGACACAGACATGTAATCAAATAAATAAAGATTTATGCATGCTCACTGAAGTCTGTGCAAGATATTCTGGTGTGCAGAAAATGGCTATTGGTACTTAACCCTCCACTGTATGTGCCATACCAGGTCAGTTTCTCAGCATTTACAAGCTTTAACTAATTGAGTCTGGGAACTTCACCCAGTCGGCCTTCTAGCTGGTTGTCACTAGATTGTTTTTAAGATGTGAAATGTAGGGGACATAGGTGGCAGCCTTGCTCTACATCCTTCTATCTGCCTTCAGGACACATACAGTATCTCATAGGGCTTTGTAAAACGGGGACTCTGCCGTCCTCAGGGCACATTTCCCATGGGAGTAAAAGGTTGTAGTTGGTTGGATACTATTCCAAGGCATCGTTTTAAGCTACTTGTCTATATCAACACTTTTAATACTTAAAAGAATGCTGTAGGGCCCACACTATAGGTGCCATTGCTAAATAACAGAGTATGGGCAAGGAATATGAGGCCTGTCCTGATGACTTTGCCTTTTAGCTGGTCAGCAGAGCCAGTTTGGTCTAGTTGGTATACTTTCAGAGCCTCTGTGCTTAACTGCTGCTGCTTTTCTGTCGAGAGTTCTCTATCAGGCCCCAAAGGGAATTAGTGTCAGCTCATGACCTGTGGTTATGTTTGTTATATTGAGTTCAGTTTCATACACACATGTAAACTTGGATCTCATGCCAGGATGGCTAGGTGAAGAGTAGTTGCCACTGCGTGGACAACTGAAGTTGTTCTTCCTTAGAGCAACTGTCCAGACTATCACCTTTCTTTCCCATGAACTTTTACTTACTAAAGATTTCCATACAGGAGTATTTATTTATTATTTGATAACTTATATGTTACAAATAAGATGCATGATTTAAAAGGTACTTTAATCTGTTGAAATGGTAAAAATAAGGGAGTTATCACAACACGCAGTAAATAGTGGATCCTCAAAAGATGTTTAATACATTTTGGAATTGAAATTCTCTTTAAGAAAAATAATGAGTAAAAAGTAGGTTTATGCATGTGTTTTTTAAATAATGTCATATGTTTATGAAGGGATGATTCACATTCTTTTAATTGTGTAAGAGCAAGTGCATGACTTTTATGACAAGATATTTCGGTGCTCTAGTACCATTTCCTCTGCTTTCAGGAAATGAGATAAAATTCTAAATTTTACTTTCCAGTGTCATCCATGCTCCATTACCAAGTCCTGTTGACAAAGTGAGTAGTAAATGATTGTTTTCCAGACTTTGACATTTTATTTCACTGAAGTGTTTTTATTTAATGTTTTACCTAAAAAAATTTCTGTTTTGTAATAAAGTAAATGTGACTATGTAGTTAATATAACCTTCACTGTGTGGAGAATTTGGAATGCTTGGTTTCTTTGGAAACAGCTTTTGTGGCCCAAGTAAACCACTGACCGACCGAGTATACTGAATGCTCCTAGTTGTGCGAGAGGTAAGTAATGTTAGCTGCTATCTTTTGTTCTGAAGTTCAGTTTTGTCTAGGAATTTTCCAAATATGTCTTTTTTTTATTACTGATTTTTATTGAGCTCTACATTTTTCTCTGTTCCCCTCCCTGCCTCTCCCTTCCCCCTCTTTAACCCTTCCCCTAGGTCCCCGTGCTCCCAATTTACTCAGGAGATCTTGTTTTTTTTCTACTTTCTACTTCCCATGTAGATTAGATCTATGTAAGTCTCTCTGAGTGTCCTCATTGTTGTCTAAGTTCTCTGGAATTGTGGTTTGTAGGCTGGTTTTCTTTGTTTTATGTTTAAAAACCACCTATGAGTGAGTACATGTGACAGTTGTCTTTCTGTGTCTGAGTTACCTCACTCAAAATAATGTCTTCTAGCTCCATCCATTTTCCTGCAAAATTCAAGCTGTCGTTATATTTTTCTGCTGTGTAGTACTCCATTGTGTAAATGTACCACACTTTTGTTATCCATTCTTTAGTTGAGAGGCATTTAGGTTGTTTCCAGGTTCTGGCCATGACAAACAAAGCTGCTATGAACATAGTTGAGCAACATGTCTTTATGGCACGATTGAGCATTCTTTGGATATATACCTAAAAGTGGTATTACTGGGTCTTGAGGAAGGTTGTTTCCTAATTTTCTGAGAAATCACCACACTGACATCCAAAGGGGTTGTACCAGCTTGCATTCCCACCAGCAATGCAGAAGTGTTCCCTTTTCCCCACACCCTCTCCAGCATAAGTTGTCATCAGTGTTTTTGCTCTTGTCCATTCTTACAGGTGTTAGATGGAATCTCAGAGTTGTTTTGTTTGATTTGCATTTCTCTGATGACTAAGGATGTTGAGCATTTCCTTAAGTGTCTTTCAGCCATTTTAGATTCCTCTGTTGAGAGTTCTCTGTTTAGGTCTGTATTCCATTTTTTTTTTAAATTGGATTATGTGATCTTTTGGTGACCAATTTTTTGAGTTCTTTGTATATTTTGGAGATCAGACCTTTGTCTGATGTGGGGTTAGTGAAGATCTTTTCCCATTCTGTAGACTGTTGTTTTGTCTTGTTGACCATGTCCTTTACTTTACAGAAGCTTTTCAGTTTCAGGAGGTCCAATTTATTAATTGTTTCTCTCAGTGTCTGTGTTGCTGGGATTATATTTAGGAAGTGGTCTCCTGTGCCAATGTGTTCAAGTGTATTTCCCACTTTCTCTTCTATAAGGTTCAGTGTGGCTGGCTTTATGTTGAGGTCTTTGATCCATTTGGACTTGAGTTTTGTGCATGGTGATAGATATGGGTCTATTTTTATTCTTCTACATGTTGATATCCAGTTATGCCAGCACCACTTGTTAAATATGCTTTCTTTTTTCCATTTGATATTTTTTGCTTCTTTGTCAAAAATCAGGTGCTCGAAGATGTGTGAATTGATATCCAGGTCTTCTATTCAGTTCCATTGGTCCTCCTCTCTGTTCTTATGCCAATACGAGGCTGTTTTCAGTACTGTAGCTCTGTAGTAGAGTTTGAAGTCAGGGATTGTGATGCCTCCAGAAATTCTTTCTTTTTACAGGATTGTTTTGGCTATCCTGGGTTGAGTACCGTTCTTTCGAGGTCTGTAAAGAATTTTACTGGGATTTTAATGGGCGTTGTGTTGAATCTGTAGATTGCTTGTGGTTAGCTTGCCTCCCAAATATTTCTATCCAAGAAGTTCACTCTGTTTTTACCCATACAGCAAAGCAGCTCTGAAATAAGAACTTGTAAAAATTATTCTTTTAATGCCATTGAACATCGGTTTTGACACCACACAATTAGAAATTGCAGTAGTTGATTGTTAGAGTATTTTCTTTTGTTTAGGAATAATGATGCATTGAAACTATAGGTGTCATTGCTAAATAACAGAGTGTAATCAAAGAACAAAACCAAACCTTTTTTTTACTTTTTGACATGATTATGAAGTTTTGTTCTGCTTTGGGTTTGGTTGTTTTGTTTTGTTTTGTTTTGTTTTTGTCTTTTCTTTTTTATTTTTTATAAAGAAAACAAGCTATCTTTTTTTTCATTTTACATGCCAATCCTAGTTCCCACTCCCTCCCTTCCTCCCATCCCCTCCACCTTTCCCCCCACCCAACTCCCCATTACTCCTCAGAAAGGGTAAAGCACATTGTTCTGAGGAAGAACCAAGGCCCTCCCTACTATATTTAGGCTGAGCAAGGTATCCATCCAAAGAAAATGGGCTCCCAAAAAGCCAGTATATACAGTAGGGATAAATCCTGGTCCCAGTGCCATTGGCCCTGCAGTCTGCCCAAAGCCATACAACTGTCACTCACATTCAGAGGACCTAGTTTGGTCCTATGCTGTTACCTTCCTTGTCCAACTGGAATTGGTGAGCTCCCATTTAGCTCAGGTAAGCTGTTTCAGTGGGTGTCCCCATCATGGTCTTGACCTCTTTGCTCATATTCTCACTTCTCCTACTCTTCGACTGGACTTTGTAAGTTCAGTCCAATGTTCCACTGTAGGTCTCTGCCTCTGTTTTCATCAGTTACTGGATGAAGGTTCTATGGTGACATTTAAGATATTCATCAGTCTGACTACAGGGCAAGGCCAGTTCAGGCACCCTCTCCTCTACTGCTTAGGGTCTTAGTTGGGTTTCACATAGCCCTGGGTGGCGAGGAGCTCACTGTGTAGCCAAAGATGTTGTTTGTTCACTTCTTGATCTTCCTGCTTTCACCTCTCAAGTCTGGGATTACAGCTATACTACCATACCTGCTGGGTTGTGTGTGTGTGTGTTTATGTGTGTGTGTGTGTGTGTAATCACTAAAATGTGAAGACAAACAATTTACATTTTTCTTTAGTTTGAGGAACGATGGTTACCTACTTTAAATTGAAGTTGTTTCTTAGGTTATTGTTATAGAAATAATGGCAATTTATCATCAACTTCTGATGTTAAGAACTGTTTTAAAAATAAATAATGATTTTGTTGATTTAGAGCTTCAAAAGAAAAATGCCATTATTTTAGTCTGAATATTAGAAAACATACTTTCTGAGTTTAGCGAGCAGTGATCCTGTAACATTATTAATAAATAAGCAGAGCGTGGTAGTGTATACTTGTTTTCTAGTGCTTGGGAGGCTGGGATAAGAGGATTGCTGAGTTTAAAACCGACTGGGGTACATAGTACCAGGCCAGGAAGGGCTTTATAGCAAGATCCCATTTTAAACAAAAAGAAAAAGGATAAGCATGCACATTTATAGAACTTATTAGTGTTCAGGATATGGGTAAATATTACAGCAACTTATTATATTCTTTGTTTTCTTATTTAGTGACATGGTTCTATATTCACTAGTCTTGAAAAGCCCCTAATTGAAGCAAATTCTGATACTTTGGGGTTCTGAGTTGTTAGACTGACTTGTAGTTTTTGAACATGATTGTTTCTTCTTTTTCTTAAAATTTACATATAGTAATAAAATTTTTTATTAGCTCTGGCTATTGGACAAAATGTTAGAATCTTTTTTGCTTATTTCAATTTTTTTTTTTTGGTAAGTAGAGTGTGAGATTTCATGTTATCCTCTATCCTGACACATACTTCCAAGTGAATTTTGAAGATTTTCATTTTTAAATGAATTGTGACATGTTGACATATTAATGAAATAATCAGTGATGAATTTTAAGGAAAAACATGACTGCATTGATTAGGAGTTATTTCTGTGTTATGAAAAGGCTTTAAAAGTTTCACAATAATCCTTGCTTCATCATCTTATTTATAAGTCTGATATGATCAGTGTAATGTCATCTATGCATTTTAGATATACAGCAGAAATATTTTGAGAAATAATTTACACAATAATTGAGAACTAAGACTAGATCCATTAAACATTTTATCTGCATATTTGGGAAAATAGACATTTCATGAAATTGGTTTGTTTTCAATTCTTTAAGTGTGTTTTTATTTTGTGTGTATGCTCATGATGCATGTGGAAATAAGAGGGTAACTTGCAGGAGTTGACTCTCTCCTTTTACCGTGTGGGTATTGGGGATTGTTCTATTTAGTGTTACTATTGCTTTGATAAAACACCATGGCCAAAAGCAGCTCAAGGAGGGACACTTCCACATCACTGTTCATCACTGAAGAAACTCAGAATAGCAGCTCAAACAGGGAAAGAACCTGGAGGAGTAGCTGATTGAAAGGAGTACTGCTTACTGGCTTGCTCCCCATGACCTGCTCAGCCTGCTGTCTTATGGAACCCAGGACCACCAGTCCAGGAATGGCAGCACTCATTATGGGCTGGGTTCTCTCCTACTGATCACTAATTGAGAAAATGCATTACGGGCTTGCCTACAGTCTAATCTTATGGAGGCATTTTCTTAATTGAGGTTCCCTTTCTCATATGACTTAACCTGTGTTAGGTTAACCTAAAACTATCCAGCATGGGATCAAACTTAAGTTGTCAGGCTAGATAGGAGGGACCTTTACTTGCTGAGCCATCTTGTTGGCTCTTAATAGCTTTTTTAATGAAATGCTTTCTTTGATTATTGATATTATATTATTTTATTTCTAGGTTGCTGCTAACACTCCAAGTATGTACTCTCAGGAACTATTCCAACTTTCTCAGTATCTACAGGTAAAAGTAAATCTTGAGAATTCTTAGTCTTTAAAAGTAACTTAGATTTTATTTTGTCAGATTGCAAATACAGAATCAAAAATATTGGCTGGAAACAAGCACACAGGAAATATCTTTTAAAGGAAGAGTGAAGGCTTAAAAACATATCTCAAGAAGAAAAGGGAGGCTGGATTGTTGAGTTTAGAAAAGATAAGCTTATGTCCAAGAGAAATTTTTCTTTCAGTATAAGGAAATTCCAAAGTACTTCTTTATTCATGGGTGGTTTTTAAATGGAATTAAGCTTGTTATGTTGTAATTAGGGGAGAGCTGTGTGGGTTGTATGTTCCCAGCACCCAGCCGCTGGCCCGCTCAGCTGCTGGCCGCCTGCACCCGAAAGAACCACATGACAAACTGGATTCATTTAAATACTGCCTTGCCCGTTATCTCTAGCCTTTTCCCGGCTAGCCCTCACCTCATAAACTAACCCATTATAAAAGTCTGTATGTCA